>PVJL010004395.1:0-21954 GCA_004026885.1 Lyroderma lyra
CCGGAGCCCGACACGGCTGAGACGTTAGCCAGCGGAAGCCCAGGAAACCCAGCCCTCAGCCGAGCTGCTGGCGGGCCGGCCACTCACAAATGCGGATGGGATGGCACCCGGGGAGGCGGGATGTCACCGGGGAGGCGGGATGTCACCCGGGGAGGCGGGATGTCACCGGGGAGGCGGGATGTCACCGGGGAGGCGGGATGGCACCCGGGGAGGCGGGATGTCACCGGGGAGGCGGGATGTCACCGGGGAGGCGGGATGGCACCCGGGGAGGCGGGATGTCACCGGGGAGGCGGGATGTCACCCGGAGAGGTGAGGTGCAGGAGGGAGAGGTGACTAACGGGCAGCCACCTGAAGGACTCTGACGTTACCAACAGCAGTTCTTTCAGAGATGTACATGCAACAGCTTGTAGTTGATCGAATAACACCGTGTCCTACCCCGGTAGCCTTGTCCTCTCTCACTTATCAGACAGTAGACGCCCCTCCCCTTCTCCTTGGCACCTGATCATGCCCCCGCAGAAGGCAGAGGTGGGGCAAATGAGCGTTTGCATGGGGCGGACGCCGAGGCTTTTCAGAGGGGCCCGCACCCCCAGGAGGCAATGACAGGGATGACCAGAGAAATCTGTGGGCACAGGGCTCGGAGCGAGTCACGCGGCAGGGCACTTGGCTGGCACCAGAGTTAAGGTCACTGGACTCCTGGGCGCGGCTGGTGAGGCCGAGGAGGCTCAGGCCGGCGACACGAGCAAGGAGCACGTGCAAGGAGGCAGAGCCCTGACGTCCCGAGTCCAAGTCCGTCCCCACCTCCCACCTGTGCCCCCAGAGTGTTCGGGGAGCTCTTTCCCTTTGGCCTTCAGCCCCCGCTTGTGGGTGAAAAGAGGGATTCCTCTTACAGTGCCAACGGCCCTCCCCCAGCCCCCGTTCTCGTCACCCCGAGGAGGGAGCAGAGAGGGGGTGAGGCCAGGCCGGCCCAGAGATGCAGTCCTGAGACGTGAGGTAATGCTGGTCCCCCTTCTCCGGCCGCAGCCCGAGGGGGCTTGGCGGGCGCCGTAAGGGAGGCGAGTGCCGGCTCGGAGGCGCTCTCGCTGTTTGGTCTGGAAGCATTCCAGACACAAATTAAACTCCAATGCAAACTTTAGAAACGTTATATTACCGAGTGTGCCTGTGTGTGTTTTGGGGGGCAGGGCGCGTGAGGATGGGGACGGGCTGCGGGGCAGGGGCGGCAGCTGCGACACAGCCAGACTGCCATAGTGTGCCGTGTGGCCCGCGCGCCCGTGTGTCACGCACGCCCACGTGTTTGGCCCGAACTTTCAGGGGGGACAAGGAAACCTTCTGTCTTAATGTTTTAATTCAAAATTTCATTTGTTTATATTTAGGTACTTGTTTATTGTATTATGAAGGAATTTTAGAATTTATTTTTTTAACGTATGATGGCACAAGAAATTTTATGTAACAAACAACTGCCAAACACAAGAATAAATTTGACAATAAAAAAACTGATTATTGGATTCCAGGGTTTTATTTTGAATACAGATATCATTATTGATCTCTAGAGTAACACCTTTAACTCATGAGCATAAATAAAAGAATTAAAAACATGTATACAGATACAGAATTCGTACTGCCCATATATAATGCACAACCTTATCCCCCTCTCCCCCAGAAATTCGGGGAAAAACGTGCACATTATACACAGCAAAATACAGTAAATCTTAACCTAAACCTAAACAACTACAGCATTCAGAGCACCCCGAGTCTCATGACCCCAGCTAAGAGGAGGGCTCCTTACTACCCAGGTTGGTGGGAATTGAGTTTCAATTATTAATCCCCACCAGGCCAGGCGTGCAGCCGAACGCCTGGGTCACAGTCACTCGAGTGCCCTTGACGTGCTTGTTAGCCTCCCTTGTCTTTACTTCGCTGCCCCTCCACTGTTGGCGGGTAAGTCGGAGGTGTGAACCACACAGCAGAGTGGCTGCATGCATTTCATTCTGCCTGTTTGAAAAGGCCGTTCCTATTCCAGGCAACTTCTCTGCAGTGAGTGCGTGTGCGTGTGTGTGTGCGTGTGTGTGTGTGTAAGCCCATGTTTGCACAACAGATGAAACATTTGCGTATAATAGCATTTTCACAGCAGTTAGTGTACACAGGGAGAAACTTATCTTCTGCAAGTGATTTGGTAGGTGTCTGTGAAATGACAGATTGTGCAATTTTGAGGGGAAAAAAATGTGCGCAGGAAAAAAAAACCCTACAGGCAATAATATTTTGACCTCGAGGGGAAAAACTATGCTAGCTTGTTTATAGAAAATAAACTCCACTCCAGCGTTTACATTCAGAAGAACTTCGGTTGCTCGCTCGTAAATAAATTGAGAACAGAATTGTTGATCGCAGAGGTTAATGTTCTCTTACTAAAGTAAAAATATTGTATGTAATTAGATTAAGAAGAGACTTCAGAAGAAAGGGTGACAATTTGAATAATCACGGAGTCCATACAGGCGCGTTTTGATTTTTATTAGCTAGCTATTAGGGCAGTCTTTAGCATTTTATGTGTGACACGCAGTGTTAGGATGTGGCTGTTGAAAGTCATTTGTGTCTGCTGTCTGGACTAATTGAGCGACAATAATAAAACACTGTTTTTAGATAAACAATGGGTGGCAGAGCTCCATTGGTCCCTGCAGGGAGCGTGTTTATGCCTTTCAAAGCGCAACTGGCTGAGCTCACACGCCACAGTCATTTCACAGAGGAAAGTCAAGTCATTTAAATCAACTAAATCGAACGCAGTTTTGAAATGGAAATCAGTAGTCCCAGTTTGGAGCTGGCTGCCTCATTGTCAATGGGAGGCTAGGAGCACAGATTGCCGGCTGGTTCTCTCCCAAATCTCATTCAAAGGCAGGAGGCCCCCCCGAGCCACGTAGATGGCAAGTTAGCAATACAAGGGAATCAAGGATCACATGTCGTATGTTTTGTGCAGTGTGTGAATGCCGAGCAGGTTGACATGGAAATAACATCCTAAACCCAGCTGCCCACTTCAACTCCCTTCCTCCTGCTGCCGAAACAAGACGGGCCCGAGACAGCCGACAACCAGAAGGCTCCCAAGGCGGATGGAAGTGCGTGACGGCGGCCGTGCTCACCCAATAGGAAGGCACTTCTCTTTAGGAGCTCCCTCCTCCTCAAAGTGTGCTCCTTCCTCCTTTCTCTCTCCATGCCCTTTAGAATAAAGCACGTCTAGAGACGAAGCTCAGCTTTGTGTCGACAGTAAGACCTGTGGTGATAAACTGGGAGCAGAGAGGCACTTTATTTTAACACACACAGCTCACACGACCGCCAGGTTTTTGAAGCCACCGAGAGGTGGCTGAGGGGTGGCAGGGCGTTAACATTTCCTTCTCAGCTGTCAGCCCTCCCCAAGCTGAATCAAACCACCACACAGCCAAGGCGAGCGCAGTGTGTCTGCTTGGCCGACATAGTGTCCAGATAGGTTCGCCACGCAGCCCACAGACTAAATCGCATCTCTCCCAACTATAAAATTTTGTTGTCACGACTGAGCTTTGGGAAGTTGGGCGCAGTTCGCTAGCATTTTCGTTCAACAGCTGGGATGTGTAGACTTTCCGTTTACCTTGCTTACTTTCTCAGGCCCGGGGCTCCTGGAAGAGAAGGCGCATTCTAGCACGAAAAGTTCACGTTCTGTGGTGAGCAGCCATCACTGTCAGCCTGAGGAAGGGTTGCCTTCTGCGCGCTCTGCCATGAGCCATGTGACAAACTTCAGATGGTGGGGTGCAGGCACTGGTCGCTTGCTGGAGCCAGGAATGTCCGGCACATCCTCGGAGAGCATCCGTGTCTCGTCACCTCGGGGCCGGGGCTGCCTATTGGAACTAGAAATCCTAAAATACAGAAGTAGGCACAGGGCTTTGAGAAAATTTTGGGGAATCTACTGGGGTCTGTTTGGGATGCCGGAGGGAGAGAGAAGGGGAAATGGAGAGAGATTAAAATAGTAACAAAAAGCACGCCCATCTAACGCTGATTCAGTATGACTGGAGCATCAGTAAACATCTGCATTCAGATCCTTGGGACTATTAACAAAAAATAAATCCCTTGTTGTTGTTTTCTCCCTGCTAACTGACGAGACTCGGATGCCCACTCAGATGCCCACTCAGACCTGGAACTATTCTGTGTACCCATCTATTTCTTCCTTGGTGGGACGCTGGGGGGCTTTGGTGTCGTAAATCTCCCCTGTGTGCAGCACTCAGCCTTGGGCCCCTGGTGGATCCCTCCACCGGTCCCAGCGAAACGCACTGACCCGGCAAAGCTCGTGTGCGTGAGGCCTGGAGGCGGTTCCCGCAGGCCAGACGGGAGCCAGGCGCCGGCAGCTTGACCTGTGTGACAGCACGCGCCCTGCAGTGGGAAGGAGGGACTCAGACATCCGTTCAGCACGTACTTGTTGACAGGCCCACGTCCACGACCACGTACCTGAGGCCCTGGAGGCCAGCTGTGTTTCAGAATTCAGAAAGTTTCAAATTTTAGGAGGACGACGAGGTGCCTAAGCCAAATGTCACGTAACGCCCGGAGGGGCCTGCGGCAGCGCCCGGAGTCGAACACGTTAGTGTTTCCTCGGTCCTGTGTCAGCAAAGCGCCTGAATACTCACAGCGAGTGGGTCCATGGGGCCTCACGTCACTTCGCTTCACGCTTTGCCACCACAGCGGTTACAAGACTCTGTTTTCAGGGACTTTGGGATTTTAGAATTCTGGCTCTGGAGCTGGGGGCCTGGGCCCGGTGCCACGTGGTGTTCTCAGTGCTCAGGACACGCTCCAGGTCGGCTCCCTAGCCGGCGACGGCAGGTACAGGGGGACAGGCAGATTGTCAAGGGAGGGAAAGAAGACAAAACAATAGACAGTGGTCCATTAAAGTCCCATCGAACAGTGGAGCCTGGGCTTGAATGCTTCTTTACAAACTCTCCAGCAGAAACTCACAGAGACTACAGCCCCCCTGTCAACAATGAAAGGTTTGGTGGCTCTCGTGTCCTGAGGGCCACAGCCACAGCTGCGGTTGGAGATGGGCGCCTGGGGGACCAGGCGGGGCGCAGCTGATGCCCGCCCGACAGCAGCAGGCCCCCACGGGAGACGACCCGCTCCCAGCGGTGTGGTGCAGCTGTGTGCGTCCGGGCGGGGGCAACAGAGGCGTTGTGGGACGGGCAGCCCGAGTACGTTCAGGTCTGAGAGGGCCTGCAGGTCCTGCCAGCTAGCAGAGTGTGTGTGTGTGTGTGTATGTGTGTGTGTACATATAAATATACATATACAGTAGACTCTCCATAAACCAAAACTCAAGCAACCAGCCAAAAAAATGCAAGACATAATACTGCATTTATCCAGCATGGCTGCCGGTTAACTAAGAGTCTGTTTACTTTTATCCAGCACCCACCAATCCCTGTGGGTGCAGAGAGACTGTTCATTTGTATATAGGTGTGCACATATGTATATTTGTATATATGTAAATTATTGGGAGGAAACTTTCTCTACCCACTTAGGTTTGAATGGCCAGGGACCGCACACTAACCGACAACTGACAGATGAGCAGGAGAAGACAAGGTTTACTTACACGAGGATGTGCCAGTTCTCCGCATGAACACCTCCCTGAACACTCAGAGGTACAGGTTTCGTGACCAGCTCAATGGAAAGTGTTGGGGCGGGGGGCGTTTAGGGCTTCAAGAGGAAAGTCTGGAAAGTTCTGTTGAGCTTTTCTGGATGCTGATGCAAACGGTCAGTCTGTGTCCTTCCTGGAATTCACATCACAGGAAGCCCTCTTGGAGCGGGGTCGGTGGCAGCTGTATTTTTCAGAAAGTTCTGCTTTAGTCAGATAAGAGAAGTTTGGATTTGGTTTCAAACATTTTTCTCTTTAAAAATAATCTTTATGCCCAGACCGTGATGCCTTTGATACATATAGACACACATGTATACATACACACACATGTATACATATATAATATAAATATATGTGTGTAGGTACATACATGTACATAGCTAGATAGAGGTAGCTAGATGATAGCTGGATGATAGATGAGAGATAGATGGCAGATAGATGGCACTTGTATTCATCACAAGCTCATCGATGCTGGTGAACAGTTACAGCATTTCCACACCTTCCAGGCCATATGAATCAGCCTCCGATGGGCGTTCTAGGTCACTGTTGATGATTTTTTAACTCTCCCCCCGTTTTCTCTCTCGTTCTCCTCTGTCCTCTCCCAGGATCCTGGGTCACCCTCTGGGGCCCATAGGACTGAGACTGGGGGACAGAAGTGGGGGTAGAAGAGCAGGTGTGTGCCGGGGGGTTGGCTGAGGGCCCTCCGTGTGGGGATGGGGCCGCACTTGACTCGTAGGTCCACCACGAACGTCAGACGCAATCGTTACGTGCAGCTGAGACCTAAACCCTCCAAACTGACTTCCCAGGGGCTCTCCGGAGTGCCAGCACAGGAGGGGACACTCTCCAGAGGGTGTGCTCCTGCGTCAGCTCTGACACGCACTACAATCGCACATGCTAGAAATTCGGGGTGCACATCCCCAAAACCTCAGAACTCTTTCCCTCTTCCTACATTGTTGACTCCCCCACAGGGCCCTCAGAGCTGTTTCTGGATTTTTCCTGGAAAGAGGTTAGAGACATGTATCTCTCCTTGCTCTTGTCCTTGGGGGACAGCATGTGTCCCCAGCACTCTGCATGTCACCCCCCGTCCTCTGTCTCAGCGCCCAGGTGCACGGCTTTCCTGCACCGCACACGGTGCTGGGGCTCCCGGCCTTCAGCGGGGATCTCTCCGGCAAGGGGAAGGCTGCCCGGAGGCCCATGTGCCACCGAAGGACTCTGTGAAGATGGGTTCAGCCTGGGCTGGGAACAGCAGCCCGATCACACCTGCAGCCGAGCCTCTTGTGCGTGCGTCGGTGCTCTCAGGAGACGGTTCTGCTCCTGTCGGTCCGGCACGGGGAGGGCTTTGAATAGCCGTCTCGGCGACACGGACCCCTTTGCTCTGTGAATAGGGCGATTACGAAACAATGAAGCCATTACATAAGGAGTGGGGAGCGGGCCGAGCCAACAGAGCCTGTCCTCAAGGTTCACAGCGCTATAATCAGCCGGAGTTTCCGAACACAATGGTACCTGCTGAAAGAGAACATCTGGGAGGAACCAGGCCTTCCCCGAAAACGAGCACCCCCGTCCCCCAGATCGCATGACTCCACGTTAACGGGCTGGCAGGTTTTTTTCAGTGTCACTCAAGTTAACAAACGTGCTGAAAGCTTTAAGCAGAACAAATGCACGGGGACGTGGGGGAGTCGGATCAAGGGGGAGCTCCGTTTCAGAAGATCAGCTGCAAACTGGCTGGAGAACGCATTCCGGCCTGTTATCGCGAACGCTAATCAAGGGGAGTAAGTGCTTTATGAGGTTCTTCCCATGTGGACGCAAAAGCTTTTTCAGTTGCCATTTCATTTCGAAATAAACTCTTTTAACCTCTGGGGGACCCTGTGTGAAAGAGTGGGGTGCGTGGCGGGGGCCGGTCGGTGGGGAGGACTCAATCATGTCGCAGTGTGCGGTTGCGCTGGACACTGGGGGGTGCCCGAAAAACGCGTGGAAATCTGTGGTCAGGAGAGCGGGGAGGCTGTGCCCCCAAAATAGATTTGGCCCAGTAGTGGCCTTGGACTCGACTTGGAGAGTGGAGGTTGTAGTGCGTTCTCTTCCGAAATTATCTGTCCCAAAACTAAACGTGATCCGCGTGCTCGGGGCTCCAGAGCTGTTTTCGGCATCTGCAACCTCAGCGAAGGTCTCTGCCCGCCTATTCCTTTCGTTGGGGGCAGTTATTTCAGGGAAAAGGGAAAAGAACCTCCGCGAGAGCAACAAATAGAATGAAAAGAATCATCCATCATCTTACACCTAAGCGGATGTTTGCTTTAATGGCAGGAGCGGTCCAGCGGGGTGTGGAGGGGGCGTGGGGGTGTTGGGGATTACTCTTTCAATCGGGGTGTGGAGGGGGTCGGGGTGGCCACAGTGATGCCCAGGAGCTCTGCTCAGCTCTGAAGACAGAAATGATGGGGGCCATAATGATAGAACAGGAAAAGCAGGCATGTCAGGAGCGGGATCAGTTGCTCGGGTTTTCCCTAGCTGCCCACACTGCCCTTTTGCCAAGGCGCCCGCCTCGGCGGGTCCCATCCCCACCGGGGTGCCCCGTGGGTCCCCTCTTGGGACGTGCAGACAGAGCACTTGCCTTCCTTTACTTCACAGGGCGAGAAACGTCAAATCTATTTATCAATTTCCCTGCAGGTATTGGTATCCTAATTGCTAAAAGCAATTTTATAGAAACATGAAAACAAACAATTAAAAACAGTTACCAGTTAACCCAGCATCCTAACACCCCCTGAGCCAGCCCCGGGCCCTGTGGCCAGCCCTGGGCCCTGTGGCCTTCGGGCCATCGCCTGACTCCCCAGTCCTGCTTTGTTAGACATTTGCCTATTTCTAAGTTTCACTATTAACGATAACAACACCTCCTTCGGCATGGGCGTCATGTTGCCTTCTGTGAGAGCTCTCTCTAGAAATCGTGGACTCTCATGCATAGTTCTGGGGACTGAATTATGTCCCCCCAGATTTCACGGGGAAGCCATAATCCCCAATGTGACTATATTTGGAGATAGGGCCTTTAAGGGGGTGATTAAGATCAAATGAGGTCATGCAGGTGGGGCCTTAATCCAATAGGACTAGTGTCCACAAAAGGAGAGGAAGAAACACCAGATCTATCTCCCTCTCCCCCTCCTTCCCTCCCTCCCTCTCTCTCTCTCTCTCCCCCTCTCTCTCTGTCTCTCTCTCTCTCCCTCTCTCTCTCCACAAAGAGAAAAGGCCACCCAGTCCCCTTCTTTGCAAGAAGGCAGCCATGTGCAAACCTAGGAGAGAGGTATCGCCGGAAACCAACCGTGCTGGCACCTTGATCTTGGACTTCCAGGTTCCAGAACTCTGCAGAAACGCATTTCCACTGTTTGAGCCACCCAGTCCCCAGTAGTTTGTCATGGCAGCCCCAGCTGATGGCCAGACCCTGTGTTGGGGTGCAGAGGTGAGAAGGAGACAAGCAGCCTTGACGTCCAGGAGCCAGCCTGGCACGGACAGCTCTGTTGAACGTCAACAACTTCTCGGCGCGCACACATCAGACAAGGCCTCTCTGGGTCAGGACGCAAACCAGACCCCTCCGTCGTCATGCCTGAGGCCGGACGAAACGCGACTATTGTCTGAACCCCCAAATTAACCAGACGCCGTCCTACCGCTGATGCTTTATCAATCTGAGTGTTAGCCTCACTCTTCTCTTTCCTCTTTCTAGGTCAGATTTATTCATAGAATTATCCTTCCTTCCCGACAGCATCCAACCCAGGGCCCGGTCCCACAGCACTACACCTGTCTCGGCCGTTGGGCACTGACAAAGGTGTAAGTCAGTATTTCACACTGCTTATTGTCATTGGCTGAGTGTGTCCCCTGCCCCCCCCCCCGCCCCCGCCGAGCAGATGTATATGTTGAAGCCCTAACCCCAATGTGATGGTATTTGGAGGCGGGCCTTTGAGAATTAGATTTAGATGAGGTCATGAGGGGAGGACCCCCATGATGGCATTCACGTCCTTGTAAGAAGAGGAAGGCGGTGATCTTGTCCTCTCCCCTTGCATGTACCCCGGGAAAGGCCATGTGAGGACCCAGCAGGAAGGCAGCCATCTATTAAGTCGGGAAGAGAGCTTTGGCCAGCAACCTAACCTGTCAGCACTTTGATCTTGGACTTCCCAGCCTCGAAAACAGTGAGAAATAAACGTTTCAGTCGTTTTGTTTCGGTGCCTGACAAGGCGTTTCTCAGGATGTAGCTTCATCTTTAAGGGGCACACGACGGTATTTGTCGGTTCGCCCATCTGCTTGCTTCCTCTAAGGGGCTGATTGGGTGCACACGATGGAGCCATTCGACAAATCTCTAGTGCCCATCGTGCCACGGACTGTGTCTGTGCTCTGTTGACTACTGGAAGTGGAGTCAGTAGCATCTTTAAATCTAATTAGATTAAAGTCGATTCCCAGAACCCATTCAGAAAACTCACCCTTAAAATTTTGTTCCTCTAGAACTACTCTTGGTGTGATCGCCGCCCAGCATTGTGAACGGAACTTAAGTAGGCTGCCCAGACGTCCTCTTTTAAACGCGACAGAAAACAACGGTCCTGTCCTGGTTCAAACGGAACCTGGTGACACCTTGAATTTAGCCCAGTGAGACGAGGCTGACCAGACGTACCGTTTCAACCAGGACAGGACCGTTGTCTTCTGTTCTGTTTAAAACAGTCTGTCTGGTCCGCTTAGACGTAATGCCGCTGAATTGTACGCTTAGCCACACTTACACTTAAAAATGGAAAATTTACGGCATACGAAAGTGGTTACAGAAAGGAAAGAAGGCAAGAAGCAAGAAAGGAAAGAATGAAGGGAGGGAGGGAGAAGGGAGGGAGGGGAGAAGCCAGACCCGAGCCAGGCCGACAGGTAGCAGAAAAGCCGTGAATTCAGACGGGAAATCGATCCTGAGAGTGCTGGTCGGTGTGATGGCCGGGTGCGGGGAAGAAGGCCGCGCTTCGGGGCCTTAGACACAAAGCGTGAGACCAGGGCTTTCTGTTCATTTCCCCTTAATTCTCCCCCCTCCCCCCTCCCTTTTCAGCCCTTCGGTTGCTTCCAGGACTAATCGAAAGTCTTCTCAGCCTTGGGCCTCTGAGTCCGCGCCGGTTTGCACTTGGACGTTTGTGGTAGTCCTCTCCGACTCGGGGTGGACCTGCTTCTCCAGCCGGAGTTGTGGGGGACCACGTACCCGCGCCTCAGACATTCCAGTGCACGTTCTCATGGGGCTGCTAAATGGTTCAGCCTCACCGCACACCCGTGGGGCTGCGGTGCCAGCTTACAGCATGTCACCGCGCGCGATGCGCTCCCGTGTACAATGCGCTCCCGCGATATGTGCGATGCGCTCCCGCAGACGATGCGCTCCCCCGATGTGTGCGATGCGCTCCCACAGACGATGCGCTCCCGCAGACGATGCGCTCCCGCAGACGATGCGCTCCCGGGTACGATGCGCTCCCGCGGACGATGCGCTCCCGCGGACGATGCGCTCCCGCGGACGATGCGTGCTTCATTCTTTTCTCGGGCTGAGTAATATTCTGGTGTATGCTTATACCACAGTTTGTTCATGCGTTGGCAAACATTTGGGTAGTTTCCACCCGTGGGCCTTTGTGAATAGTGCTGTTACGAACATGTGTGTATGCAGATTTGTTTGATGACCTGTTTTCGGTGCTCTTGAGTATACCTAGGACTGGCATTGCTCCTCACTCTTATATTTCTATTTCTTCTCTCGGTGATCCATGTCTGCAGGGTCCATAATGATGTCCTGTTTTTAAAAATCCTGTTATTGTTTAATTGTGCCTTGTCTCTATTTTAATTGGCCGGTCTTGACCGTAATTTTTAAATTTTATTATAGTTTAATGCAGCACTCCATGGTTTTATAGATCTTATCGACTGATGTATTTGAATGTGTTTTAATTACTGTGTTCCTTTTGGGTTTATTTGCTGCTCTTTCTGTGACGTTTGGAGGGGGCCACTGAGCTGACACTGTTGGGATGCTTCCCCCTATGCCCTAGGGCCCCCTTGCCATCCCCATGCATGCCAGCCTGACTCCAGGGGCCGGCACTGGATTCTTTAGCAGACCTGCCCTCGGACTGCCCGAACCCACTTCGTTTGTGGACATGTGGACTAGACGTGCCTGAGGACTAACATCTTAACCAAAGACCGAAGGCTGTCAGGGTATAAATACCCTAACTTCTTGCCTCTTGGCCAGGATAATTCAGAAGCACGTTTTACATATTCTCTAGACTTTTCCTTGGCAATCTAGCTCCAGTTACCTATTGTTGTGCGGCCATAATACATGCTCTTTATTGACTACCTTCCCTTCCCCGTGTCTCTACCTGTCTTCCCCTAAATTCCCTTTTAGGAGCTGAGTTGTGTCTCTCCTGTACCACATTTCAATGTTGAAGTCCCAACCCCCGGGATCTCAGAATGTGACCGTATTTGGAGATGGGGCCTTGAAAGAGGTGATTAGGTTAAAATGAGGCCCTCAGGGTGGTGGAATTGGTGTCCTTGTAAGAGGCGATCAGGACACAGACACACAGAAGGAAGGTCATACGAGGACACAGGGAGAAGGTGGCCATCTGCAAGCCAAGGAGAGAGGCCTCAGAAGAAACCAGCCTCACTGACACTTCGACTTCGGAACGCCAGTCCCCAGAACTGTGAAGAAATACTTTTCTGTCGTTTAACCCATCTAGTCTATTGTACTTTGTTTTTGGGAGCTCTAGCAAGCAAGTTCACTCCTAATAAACTGTTTGCCCTTGAATCCTGGACTGGGAATCTGCTTCTGGGGAATCGAAAGTAAAATTCAAAGTGTATGGATTTTTCAGCCTTTTCCTTTCCTAGTGTGCGTTTGAAGCTGTGAGCTCCTTCTGAGCACTGGTACAGCTCTGATATGTAGTTTTTGATAGTACAAGGATCCATATTTATAGCACAATGATGTTTTGATATGTCATGTTATTGTTTTATTTGAACGGGTTTTTTTTTTCTTTCCATTGCAATTTCTTCTTTGAACTGTGGGCTAGGATAACTTGGAAGGGTCTCACATCGGCCTTTTGTAGGTGTGCTCTCGCCATGGTATGTGTCGTGTCTGCTCACCACTCCGTAGGCAGAATTAGCCATAGGGCTCTGCCCAGCCTCAAGGGAGCCGACAACACTAGCTGTTGTGTGTCGGGGAGGGGTGTACCACCCGCGAACAGCATTCATGATAGATGAATAAAATGAGGCCGTACCCATAAGCCAGGCTGCATGGCACACCCCGTGGTGAGTTTCCTTGTCCGTACGCACTGCCATCTCTTCAGAATACAGGACAAACCTGGGACTGAGATCCCAGGCCGCCTTGGAATGTCATGGCTTCTGTTTTGCTAGGAAGTGCCAAGCTGCCCTCAGAAGTGGTCGTGCCAGCCTTCATCTCTCCCAGCAGTGCGCCTGCACGCTGCTCTGTCCAGGCACAACTCTCCGTATTACGTCATCAGACTTCACATTTTTGACAGATCGGTAGATGTGAAATAGTATCTTCTCGTGGTTTTAATTTGTGTTTCCCTAATCATCAGGTCCGTCTAGTGTCTTTCATGTCACTTGTCCCACGGTTGATTTCTAGTTTATAAAAATTAATGGCTCATTCGTGCAACTCCCCTTGCGATCAACATTCAGGGTGCAGATCTTCGCTGGGTCTCAAGACTTTTTCTCCACTTTCGTACAGGGTTTTCTTAGGTGAGTTTCGTGCGCATGGCTGGGTCCAGTGGTCCCGGAAAGCTTGCCCTGCATTCTGCCTGCACAACAAATGCCAGGGGCACAAGCCTTCTAGTCTCTAGATAACCAGGCCCTCCTCCTCTCTTAGCAGTGGCTCCAAATCACCCATAGTGCCCATCACCTGCATATACACGTGCTTTACAACATGAGTGTCCAAAGCGGTGCATGCTGCTACCGCGTTGTATGGAGAAAAGAGAAGACTCAAAAAAGACAACAAACCTTCTGTTGGAAAAAAAGAGAACTACTTAAGAAGGTCGAGAGATTTTTCTTTAGAGGGCTGCCATGTCTTGAAAGGGATGAAATGGTTCTAGGAGACAAAACAGAGACCTGGGAACCTCGGAGAACATTGCTTGTGGACAAGTCCCCAGAGTTGATCCTGGGCTCCTGTCGGTGATGTGACTACTACACCAGCCCTCAGACCTCTCCCAGGGACCCGACTTGGCAAGGCCGACACAAGGGTGCCTCAACATCATTCCACAGGATCTTCCCTGACCCACTCAGGGGTCGATTCAGTGTGTACTTGGCCTTTTACTGCTCTCATTTTGCTAAAGTAGGAAACGACGTTCAGGTCAGATACGCCTTTAGGGTCTTCTAGGCCTGCATGAGCCTCCACTTGCTACTCAGATGCTCCTAGCCTTGCCTCCCAATGGCTGGGACTTTCCTTCTATCTTGGAACGATTCTCTCTGAGTGCAGTGTGCTTGCTGACATTGTCACCTCAGGTCGTTGTGGCATATAGACTTGGGTCCTGCATCCTCCCACAGGCTGAGCAGAACCTTCTTTCCGTGAACAGTTTCAGTGGACTGTTTTCAAGGAGAGGACATAGGGAGACACAAGGAAAGTCACGTCAAGGCACGTTTTTTCTTCCTTCTTTTACTTTTTGTTAGCGGGAACACTGTTCTCAAGGAAGGCGGTTTTCTTTCATTTTACCACATCCAGAGGAGCTATGGGACCTTTGTTGCCAAGTCTTGATTTATAATTTATTTTAGTAACTAGGGACCTGGCGATAGGCGTTGTTGATGAAAACAAAAGCTGGTAGCTTTCTGAAAGAAGTGGCAGACGCTCTCAAGAGAGTTGTGTCATGGTCACGCTTGTCTGTCTAAAGCTTCTAATTGTCTCTGTGAGAGTTTTTCCTCCTCTTGTCTTTTGCTGGCCACCAGCTGTGAAAGAAAGAGGGGAAGAAGGAGAAGACACCTGAAGTGTCTCTGTGACATTGAGGGGGATCCGGAAAGTCTTCCCTCCTTCCCGTTCGTACCTGATCCCAATTCACATTTTTTAAGGTGAATAATTCCCGGTTGCAGGAACCCACTCTAGCATAACACCCAGGCTGGGAATGAAGTGGACACAGTCCCTGTGGTAATTGTTGTCGTGGTGTTTCTGAACTGCACACGCACCGCTCTCTTTTGAGAGCCGAACAAGCATGTGAAGGCTGGGAGTGAATGAGAAAAATGCATTCATCCGGGGAATAGTTATCAAATGCCAACCATTTTAAAGGCACTGGCTCACCACTCTGGGGAATGAATAAAAAATGAGAGGACAGAGGATGAATACAGAAAAATAGGGTAACTGATTGGATAAGGATTGAGAGGGATCGCCCCGGATTCTGTGTCTCAGGCAGACAGAATCCCAAGGCTCAATTGTTCTTTCTTTCTGCAGATCAGCCCCACCATGGCTCTACTTTGCCCCTTAGAGACTCACGTTTCACTTACATTTCAGAGAGGAGACCAGAACTGAGTCTTTCCTGGGACCAAAAATGGGAACGTATAATCTATTCTAACCCCTTGCTTTGGTAAATGATGTTTTTCCCCATGCTAAGGTTAAATATTTCCAATGGGGCTATGATGAACACATCTTGAAAAGTAGATTCTAGGGATGGGAGGAAGGAGGGAGGGAGGGAGAGAGAGAGAGAGAGAGAGGGAGAGAGAGAGAGGGAGTTATGGGGAAGTGTAAAAACTTTGTCTAGGATTAAATTGCAAAATGTCTTTCCTTATGTAATATTATAATTTTCACATTTGCTAAGTTCTAAATGAATCTAAACTATTTTGCCTAAGATTTTTTTTCCCCTCAGTATTATCAGTATTCCGTGCTAGAAGATTTTTGTTTCATTTTAGTTGGAAAATGAAACAACGGGTATCTGGATCAGAACTGACTCAGTGATTGCGAACTGACTCTACGTCTAATCCATTTGCAGTGCAAGACTTCTGCATTGCTTTATCTCATCTTGGAGCATCTCCTGTCATGTGTTTTGGCCATCTGCATACAGTTATGGAGCCACTGTCTCTTAGGATTTTCTTTTCTCTTTTCTGAGCTGGTGAAACCTAGGGGAATCACTAGAATCAACTTGACTATTTGGACATGTTTCACAGGGAATCCTTTGCATCAACTGCATCACTCACATCAAAATATCCATGGGAAGTTCACACAACCTCATTTCCCGCTGTCAATGTTACCAGTTAAGCACAAGACAGAAATATACTTAGAAGATATATGGCTTCCTCTCAATCAGAGCTGGCCTAGAGTACAGAAACAGAGCCCCTGGGGACAAAGCAAGACACTCATGAACTCTGGCCACTGGAAGACAAACAATGGGGACTTTATTCTTAATATAGTTTCTAAGCAAAGGTTTTCCAGGTGGCCTCGTTTCTCTGGGGCAGTCACACTGCCCACTGGTGAATTAGCAAGTTGCCTTGGTACCCTAAGTTCCCACATTGCTTTACCTCCCATTTTCTTTCAGGATATCTGGACGTTTCTTCTCATTACGCATTTCCTCCATAATCTCCAAAACAGCAACAATAAATATAATTTTCTTCCCCTCAAAAACTGATAATCATTCAACTAGAAGAAGAGCTACTGTTTGGAATAGATTGAGATAATCTTCATATGGTATCATGTCTAGCAGCAATCTTGAAATTGAACTCCCAGTGAAGACAACCCAGAGACTCCCGTGCTTAGAAAACCACCACACTGTCTGTGGTGACACTTAGCTGGATGTAGCTATTCATTGCCCTGGGGCCCTCGCGCCATCAGTGATCTACACAACTTATCTGGGGTGAGAGGTCCCCCCCAAAATGCATTACACCTTCAATGACCTCTTCAGTGCATTGCCTTCAATGCATTGCCTCCGCTGCCCCACCACATAGAATGAGGAAAGATCTCTGATGGGAGAATTGGAAAAGAGAGAAGAAGGAGGGGTGTGCAAAAGGATAGAAAGGGCAAGGAAGGTTGTTTCCGTAGAGACCCGGACTTCCTCCTGCTCTCATCTGCTCTTGATCTGGGAGAGCAGTCTCTGAGAGGCACTGGCCTAATTCCACAGCTGCCTGTGGAAGCCCTAGGGGCACTTTCTTCCATCAAGGAAGGGACCTTAAATCACCCACAAATAACGGTATGCGTGCTTTGCATGGATTGTGCCATCTTTCAGTGGAGCCAACACAGCCAGTTTTTTCCATTATTGACGCACATCTTTATTTCTTTCCTTAAGCACCATTTAAAGCAGTGCATTTAAGAGCCATGTTGTGTAAAAAATATGGTTGTGGTAGTTGTTGCACGGTTTGAGTCCAAAAATATACTGGTATACTCACGGCTGTCCTTTATTTCTCTTATTCAAGTGCCCTAATATTCTAATTATTTGCCCAGGAGAGGTCAACATATGAGGACCTATTCAGTCAGGTCAGTCTTGGATTTTTATTGTCAGCCCGGGACTTCCTATATGAGCACTTTATGTCACAGCAAAGGAAGTCTGGAGGTAACTGAGAGAGGTCTCTGCTCATGTTTACTCAGACTGGATGTGAAAATATTCTCCCTTGCTCCCTCTTCTCCCATTTTTAAACACATAGACAGTCAGAAAGATGAGCACTATTTTCACTGATTGTTGCCACACACAGAATGGAGAGAGCAGGATCAATCTATATTTCTTCCTCAGAATTTGGGGAGGCATAATATAGGCTAGATGAAACATATGTGTGCAAGTACAATAGAATAATGTCTTACATATTGTGATTTGTCAATACATATTGATTGAACTGGAGTATTAATAGAATTTTGTTTCATTTTCCCTGTTTTCTAGCAACATCTCCAACTATGAATTGATTTTGTATATTTCCAATATAAATTTTGGATTGTGATCAGGTGGTGTTTTTTGAAAAAAATTATCACAAATTTCTTATCAATTCCAAGACTGATAATAATTATGGAACCTGAAAAAAGTAAATACAGATGGGTGACAAAATCAAAATTGGAGGTTGAAATAATTTTGCCCAGTCCGGATCCTGTTTTCAATCAAGATTTGGCATATTGATTCAGGGAATTCCTGACCAAGATAGCATGAAATAAAAGCCAGATGGGTGAACCAAATAAAGAGCTATGGGAAATTAAAGGAAGAGATGGTCACAGAACTTTCACAGACAAGATAACATGGGAGCAAAGGGTATGGACTGTACTGGTTTTGCCTTACATAGTACTTAGAGCCAAGTTTAACAGTTAGTAGATTCTCAATCAGTAGTTGTTGGATCTATAATGGAAGGAAAAATAAAGAGATAACAACCAAAGTTATAATCTTGGAAAGCATCCATATTTAGAAGGCAGAAAGAGGATTTCAAAGAAGTCAAGAAAGGAAAAAAGATAGAAAAAAATCATGCAAAGTATGAAGGCTTGCCAAAGAGAACTTGTAGGGCAGTATTTCCTAATGCTATACAATAGTACTATTTATAGTGTGGTCCTCAGGCCAGCAGCATAAGTATCACATGGGAACTTGCTAGAAATGCTAGAAGAACCCTTGTGCAAATCCCAAATCTACTGAATCAGACAGAATCTTTCGGGGTGAGAAGCCAAAAATCCGTGTTTACTAAGCTCTCAAGGTGATCTTTATGAACACTCGAGTTTCAGAAACAACCTTACAGCATATTTCTGGAAGAGGAATTGTTAAGGGCTTAACTAAGTTTTCTGATTCTGAAAAGAGTTCAGGAGCTTGGTTCTAGAATCTTCCCCAAATTAAGTGGCAGGGAAATTATGTTAAATTGCTAAAGTTTAAATTATATTTAAGTCATTCAGGGTAAACAGTTTAAGGCATGCTTTATTTCCTAAAATCTTTCTTACAATGCCTCACTTTTGTTAGAGTGAGAAGGAAAGCAAAGTTAACATTACTCAGTTAACCACACCTAAAGACCACTCAGATTTATTATTAGACTATTCAGTTCACCTCTTTCAGCTACTGTCTCAAGGAAAATTAGAAAGTATTTTGAAATGAACAAAAATAAAAATGCAGCATCTCTAAATTTGTTAAGTGAAGATAAAGCACTGCTTAGAGTGATACAACATTAAATTATTTTATTAGAAAAAAGACTTCAATTCAAACATCTAAGATTTCACTTTAAAAAACAAGAAAAAAAAAAGGAAAGAGACCCAAATAAAGCAGAAAGATATACTAAAGACAAGAGTAGAAACTAATGGAATTTATATTTTAAAAATTAATGAAATAAACAATTGATTTTTTAAAAAGATAAATAAAATTGATAAACCTCTAGCTAGTCTGACAAAGAAAGAAAAAGAGAGAAGGCACAAATTACTACTGTCAGGAATAAAAGAGGATACATAATTACAGACCCCAGAGACATTAAAAAGATAATGAAGAGATGTTATAAAGAACTTTACAAACATGAATTCAATAACTTAGATAATATGGACCAATTATTTGACAGATACAAACTATCAAACTCACCCAGGAAGAAAACTTGAATAGTTTCATAACCTATTAAAGATACTGAGTTCATACTTTAAAATTTTCAAACAAAAGAAATCTTAAGACTCAGATAATTTTGCTCATTAATTCTACTATACACGTAAGGATAAAATAATACCAATTCTATATGAAATTTTCTGGGAAAATTAAAGAGTAAGGCCTAATTTCTAAGTTATTGTTTTAGGTCAGCAATACCCTGATATAAAAACCTGAAAAAGAAGTGAAAAAAAAAAAAAGAAAGAAAGAAAGACAACTGTAGAAGAATATCACTCATAAACATGGATTTAAAAGTCCTCAAAAAATGTTATTAAATCAAACACACACACACACACACACACACAACATCTCAAGTGCAATTAACCCTGGTAATCTAAAACTTGTTCATATTGTAAATTTAAGTAATGTTAATCCATTATATTAATAGGCCAAAAAAGAACAACTACATTATCATGTCAGTTGATGTGGAAAAATCATTTGACAAAACTCAGCATTCCTTCTTGATAAAAAGTCTCAGCAAAGCAGAAAAAGAAGATAACATTTTTACTTTTATAAGGCACTTTTCTTTAACATTAGAAACAAAATTAGAATATCTACTTTCACCCTCTTATTCAATACCATACTACTTGTACAAGGCCTAGCCAGTGTATTAAGGCAAGAAGAAGAAACGAAAGGCATACACATTTAAAAAACTGCCTTTATTTGAATATGACATAATTATCTACATAGAAAAATTTATGGAATTTTCCAAAAAGCTCTTAAAATTAATAAGCAAATTTTACAAACTTGCAGGATACAATATCCACATATAACAATCCATTGTATTTTTACAGACTAGCAATCAACAATTGGATACTGAAATTAATACAATATCACTTACAGTAACTCCTCCAAAATGAAATATTTAGTTGAAAATCTAAGAAAAGACAAGCAGAACATGTATGTTAAAACTACAAAATGCTAGTGAAAGGAACCAAGGCAGACCTAAATAAATGGAGAGACATACTATGTTCATGGATCAGAAGACACAATGTAGTTAAACTGTCAACCCTCCACCATTTACTCGACAGAATTAATATAATTTCCAGAAGGTTTTTGTTGTTGTTTTTGAAGGTACAAAAATATTCTAAGATTCATATAGAAAGTCAAAGCAACTAGAATAGCCAAAATGATTTTGAAGAAAACAGAAAGAATAAAGCTGTTAGGCTCAAATGACCTAATTTCAAAAATTATGATGTGCCTGTTATCTTGCAAATAATGTTTGCTATGTGCTTATACAGGGGGAAAATAAAAATAGCAATTACCCTGGCCTAGAAGCAGCTCAGTTTGGTATGTACTCATCCTCAGTTTCACAATGTTATTCCTTCCTTTGTTCACAAACACTGTTTTGCCTCTGCTATCCAAAAGGTAAAACTGAAAACTATATAGATGTGTTTGAAAGATTTAGAAAGACCTCTTATGCCTGGGTAGGCACCATTTCATTTGAGCTAATGCTTACCAATTTTAACTGGATACCCTGAGTTTTGCTTGAACCATGCATTAATATAGCACTATTGAGCACATTTTACTGCATTTGCATTTGGATTGGAATATGATGTGACCTCTGCCTTCAAGGGGTTCCCAACTTAGTGAATAAGTAAAACAACAAATAAAGAGATTTGTGGAAAAAATTAAACGGGCCTGGAAAACAGGACCAAGACCAGTCATGAAAGTCCTCAACTGTCCTGCTAAAAAGCTATAATATTATCATATAGGTGATGGAAGACCATTAACGATTTTAAACAAGGGAGAGCTCTCGCTGGTGCTTTGATTCATTTATTCACTCATTCATTCAATAAATGGTTGTTGAGTGCCAATTAAGCATTAGATTCTGCCCAGGATTCAGAGAATACAAAGATAATTCAGCTCCAACCCAGCCTCCAGAAAGCTCTCAATAACAAGACACACTCTACCGTGCGACGCTGATTGGTTTACAGGTGAAGCAGGGTATTATTTTGAGGAAACAATCTATGAGATTCCGTTGTTGTATCTTAAATGATTACTTTTCTTCCCTCTCCCACCATCCAAGCGCACTTCATGTTAACATTCCCAGACGAGGAAGGTGGCTGGATTGAAAACAGAAATAGGCTGGTATACTTCCTGGCTTTTGTTTTCAAAAATCTACGCCCTGTATATTTTGGAAACACCATTGGTAAATAAGTTGGAAAAGCAGGCACAGAAACCAACACAAGGGTGTTGTTTCAAAGGGTAAGAATTTTGTACCTGAAGACTGAAGAATGGTAAGCAGAGAAGGAACATGATTACAATGTCATAGAAAGACAAGAAAATATTTAAATGATACTGACCTGTGCTACGTGAGACGAAATCACAGATTATTTATAAGCAGTTAACTTAAGCATATGTGTATTTATCCAATACTCAATAAGGCAAGAATCATCTGTTTTGCTACTGTTTAGTTTCTAGCACAGTCCCTGAAATGACAAGATGCTTAATAAATATTTGTTTAAAATGAATAGAAAAGATATTATCTGTCTTAGATACTAAAAGGTGTCTTGATTATTCAACATTGCATTCTAATGCCAAGTAGAGCATTTGACGCATAGTTTCTCAGTAAATATTTGAATAAAGGAAGGACTTATTCTGCAAATCTGAAAAAAAAAAGGACCCAAAATACTGAATACATAAAACATATCCATCAATATAAAGGTAGAACTATTGCAGGTTTCTCATGTGAACTCCTTGCTTTTGATAGGAATCAGGTGAAACCCTTAATAAGTGGGACACATATAAGCATCTCTACTTTGGTCTGAGTTCTCAGACCATGGTCAAGCTGGTCGTGGTCATTTCCTTCAT
>PVJL010004395.1:22054-60920 GCA_004026885.1 Lyroderma lyra
TTTTTTTTAAATTCATTTTTATTGTTAGACTTATTGGGGTGACATCTGTTAGCAAGGATTACATAGGTTTCAGGCATATAATTCTACAGTGCATTGTCAACTTGATGTATAATAAGTTCACCACCTAATGTGACTTCTCTTTCCATCACCTTATATTTAGCTTCCCCCCCCTCCTCTCCCACCCCCTCCCCTTTCTCCCCTTCTGTCCAGATCTACATACCATGTATGAGGCCTTTTGAAGAGATCACTCTCATCCGCTGGGGGGCCTACAGGACCATTTGCTGTTGCAGGGACTGGACCTGGATGGCTTCTCTAATCTGCTGCACAGGACTGATTCATACATGATTCTGCCTTTGGGAAGAAAGAAAAGTCTCTAGACTGAAAGTCAACGAAAAGATTTTCCCTCAACTCTACAGTTTCTTGTCCCATATAGTCCATCAGTGGGATAGTATTCTGCCTTCAAAAGGGGGGACATTCTGACACACCTCACAACGTGGATGATCCTCGAGGACATTACGCTAAGGGAAATAATTTGATTCCATAAAATGGACACTGAAAGTAGACCAGAGATTACCAGGGACTGGGGGTAAAGGGTAGAGGGTAGAGGGTAGTTATTGTTTAATGACACAGAGTTTCCTTTGGGGGTAACAAAGAGTCCTAAAGAAGGATGGTCGTGATGGTCGCATAACAATGTGAATGCACTTAGTGCCAGTACACTGTATCCTTAAAAATAATTAAAGTGACAAATATTACATTATGTGTATTTTTACCTCAATCAGATTTTTTTTTTTTTAATTTAAAGCTACTTGGAAACTCTGAGCTCATGGGTAGGTTTCCACACTCCGGAGTCAGCCATTTCTTCGGGGACCCTCTCCTTGTTCATTTCTTAAAGCCTTTCCTCTTGGATCCATTGGATTCTCCAGAGAAAGACTTTCCAAACTCTTGCCCCAAGGATAGAGCCATGCAGAGTAAGAGGAGAAGGCATAGCTCTTGGCAGTCAGTATGGAAATATTTACTTACTGCTCCTTCGATCCTATTTATTCCTTCTTTCTTTAAACTACCCCTGCCCCAACCAGTGTGTGGTATAACCCCTACCCGGGGACCTTGACCTCTGTCCCCGGAAAATAGACCCTGCAGCTCCTGCTGGGGTGAAGCAGGACCGCACAGAGATGAGATTTTGGGGTCTTAAACAGGTTGTTGACCAGCCCTTCTGTTTCGACTCTGCACCTCGGGTTCTCCTTCTAGAGATAACTGATGGCACCCATTTTCTGAACCTCTGGGGTTCTTCGGCATGACCTGTTTTACCTGCTGATCCTCCTGCCGGTTTAAGATTCATCTTTCTTGGGTCTGATACGTCAGCTACCACTTTGCACGTCTGCTTTCCATCTTCCAAAATGTCATTCCTCTTCCCTGCTCATCGCATTTGACCTTACGGGTTTATGCCAGCAAAAAGTATCCCTCACCGTGGTTTTGGTGGGGCTTGGGATAGAGCCGGAGTTCGTGTGCCTGTTCAGTCTTTGCCAGTAAGTCTCTTCTGTGGTTTTTACAATGCCCTTTAACAAATTATTGTGATTTCTTAGGCTCCATTAACAGAAGGAAACCCTCCAAAATAAAGGAAATGGTGGTGGTGAGTGAAGCCTGGAGTATTGTTTTCAGTTCTGGGTGCAACTCTTAAAACCAGACTTATTTTAGAGGACAGTGACTCGAATGTTAATGGAACAATTGAAGGAACTGAGAATGTTTTCAATGGAGATTGGAAGTTTCCATCAGTTGAATGCAAATATTTGAAAGGCTGATGCTCATTTATTTATTCATTCGAGTCCTGCCCTGTGTGAGGAAGTATTCCTGCAGCATGGGGACCGAATAGTAACCATGATTGGTCCCCAGTTCTTGTGGAGCTTACATCTAGTGGGCTCTGGATGGGCCCACTGCACCTATGGAATAAATGAACATATGTGATTGGGAGATAAATTTCAAACAGATACGGGGAAGAACTTTAAAGTGTTAGAACTGATAAAGTGTGATGAACAATTTGTTCATCACTCTCCGAAAGAGGTGAGAACTAGGATCTCCCAATAAAAGTTTAACAGAGGGGTTAATTGCATGGGTTCTGATTAGAATCCCAACTCCACTCCTTGCCACCTATTGACCTGAACGTCTCTGGGCTCCCATTGGTTCATACGTAAAATGCAGCTACTAATACTATGCCATCACGATTTTATGAGGATTAAATGAGTTAATGTGTTAAAGTGCTTAGAAGAGTGTCTGTAGCAAATAGTAAGTGCTGCATAAGTATTAGCAAGTATTCTTTATTTTTAATAATTTTTGAATAAATGTAAACCTATCGAAAAGTTACAAAAACAGTACAATGAACATTATATACTCTTTAGCTGGATTTCGCCTTTGTTAACATTCTCTTCCCTTTAAGAGTGGCTTGTTTGTTTCTTTGTCGCTTCATCCCTGTGTACTTCTGTACTTCGCCCACATCACCAAAATTAATTGTCATTCTCATGAAATTTAATATTGCTACAACCCTATTTTCCAAGAGGGGGTTCATATTTAGTTCTCCCCAATTGTCTCAACAATGTCCTTTAGCTTTTTTTTTTAAACCATAATCCAGTCAAGGATCAGGTATTATTATGTTTGTTATATCTCTTTAACCTCTTTAATCTAGAACCCTTCACCAAGCATTTTTTGGTTTTGTTTTTTATGACAGCGACGTTTTTGAGTCATCCAGACCAACTTTTTGCATAACGTTGCCTAACGTTTTGCATAATTTGGGTTTGCCTGCTTTTCCTCATGATTAGATTCAAGTTTAACCTTTCTGACAGAACTACTATATGGATGATGTGGTGGTGTTGTTGCTTTTTCTCATAACATCGCAGCGGGAGACGCATGACGTCAGTTTGTCTCATTATTCCCATTTGGTTAAGGTGGTGCCCGCCCAGTGATTTTAACATCCTCTGATGATTCGGTTATTATTTCACCATAGGCATGGTGAACAATGAAGGTAAGTTTGGTTCAGGAAAAGCTTTGGTATAAATGCACATTTATCTGACAATTAGTAGCTGAGTGACACTGGGTAAATATCCTTCAATTTATTCCTCTGTAAAATGCGAATCATAAATTCTGTCTCACAGGGTTCGCGTGTGGGTTGACACAAAGGGAACCCTGAGAGGATGGTGATGTCTACAGTATTATGAGATGAAGAGGATTAAACGATCAACTAACTTTGTGGAGGCTGAACAAAGAAAGAATGAAGTGAATACACAAGACAGGATGAGGGAAAGGGGTTTGCTTACAACTAATCGAATATAAGAAACAAAGGACACCAGTTGAATGTTTCCTACGTACCAGCCACTCTAGGGTCGGTCCATGTAAGCAAAGAGTGACAAGGACTCTAAGATACGTAAAACAACAAACAGGTCATGGAAATTCAGGTATTGCCTCCTGGGTTGGGACGAATTGGGAAAAGAAGTCGGCAGAAGGAAGTTTGATCTTTATCCTATTCGGCCTCAGGATGTCTTAGGTGAGGTTTTGGCCCCCTGCCAGGGTAGATAAAGTGTTATGGGGACCAAAAAGGTAAACTCAGGGGTGGAAAGTCAACTTGTGTGTCACCAGATCATAGCCAGTAATCGTGTACTTGGGTGTGATCACATTGACCTGAATCCTAGTTTATAATAAGAATAAAGCCCTCAGGTCCTTTATTGATAGGTTAAGGCAATGCAACATGCATGTTGCTGAGAGAGTTGACCTAGAAAAGGCCAAAAAAAATCTGCAGTCAGATCTTAGAGTTGTTCTTCAGACCTGGGCTGTCTAACGTGTGGTCACTCGCCACGGGCTTCAGCTGGAAGGACAGAAGCAATAGTCAATGTACTTTCAGGATGTGCTTCCCTGAGTGCTTGGAGTAATTTTAAAAACTTTTATTAAGGAAAACAAAAACTGGATTGAACTAGTATTTAATTTTAAATTAATTAAATCATATGAAATAAAAAATTTAGCTCCTCCGTTAAACTAGCTCATTTCGAGTGCTCAACAGCCACACGTGTAGGATGGTGTAGACAGAGAACATTTCCATCACTGCAGAAAGTTCTACTGTCCAATACTGCTGAGGAAGTGATGACCTGCCCAAAGGCCATGCACAACGGAAGACAGTTGTTACTGGTCTCACTCTGAAGACCAGGGAAGACTTGATGTTTAGGAAATTGCTAACTAAAGGAAAGAAGTGTAGCAAGCCAGGAGATGTTTGACAAAGTGAAGCAATAACATCCATTTCTATCCATTCATTCATTCCCCTCTGGTGTGGGGCAGGTGCAACTATGCTTCTACCCTAGACTATCCTCTTTCAAGGGACAAGTCTATGAGCCATTATTAGATGCGACTCTCCTCCTAGCCCACCCTTCCCATTTCCCGGGCAGCCCGGCTGCCAAGATGGTTGGCAGTGCCCAGGTGTGACACCACGTAGCTGCCCGTCCTCTCTGCGAGGGCTTTCTTGGCCCTCTCCAGCTACAGTTTGCCTCCATCTGCTCTTCTCGCCCTTCCGCGTTGCAGAGCTAGGTGTTGTTTGGTCCCCCGGAGGAAGCCCATGTTATTCTGTTCCTACCAGAGAAAAATCAAATCAGGAACACGGAGGAAAAATCTGGAGTGTAAGCATGTGTTTCCAGGTCATCAACATGCAAGCAAACGTGCATGAAAATGAGTGTTAATTTACTGCATGATTCAGTGTTTGCAAGACTATCAAGTCATTTCCCACAGGCGGCCCAACAGCCATCACATGGTAATGAATTTCTGTTATAACCACGTATGATGGTTGAACCAACAACCTAATGATCAAAGAAAAGAACAAAGTAATAACAATGGTAACAACAATAATGATAGTGTAATAATTAACAAGCAAAGGCATTTATAACTGGGGTCAATGGGGTAATACAGTTGTTTGGGGCACTTGTAACAGGTCGGATTTTTCTCATTTTAACATTTGTGGTTTCTGCTGCCTTCATTAAAAAAAAAAAAAAGCCAAAAAAAAAAAAAAGCTCAGCTATGAAAATTAACCCAGTCTAGTGAGCCAAATAGGAACGAGTTGAATGTATAGTAGCTGGTGTTTTTATTTATGGTTTTCATATTGGGTTTTGGAGGTCCTTTAAAATTTGTCAGGACTTCCTTCTCTGCAGAAATGATGAAAACCAGAAAAAGATGCCCACTTTTTGGAATTTTGTGTTCAGTTTTGAATTATATTCTTCCTGACCAGTTTTCTCACTCATTCGTATGCATCTTCGGCTACACTTTACTCACCTGTAAAGCCCGGTGTGCATTGTACTTCAACTCGGGCAAAATCGTTTGGGGAAAAAGAACATTTAAAAGATAAATAGGTATATTAAACATTTTTTTCCCTCTTTACTATTTTCTCTGCTCATTTTTGTTTTTTTCTTTTCCTTGTCATCAAGTCTATTTTAATATCTGATTGGAAGGAGAATTGATCTGATTTTAACCATGTGCAAGGAAATGATGAATTTAGAGCATCCAAAAGAGAATTCTGAGTACCGTAAACAGAGCATGGCTTTCAGGTGGTGCTTTTTCTTGCAAAGTTGTCTCAGTTCATGCTCATTTTCTTTCATGGGGTGTTGTTAGTTATCTCATTCTAGACAAATATCCCCTAGCAGCTCTCAGCCAGAACAAATATTTACAGTTAAGCCCTAAACTCCAGAAAATGGCTTTGCCTGTGTGCTGGCGGTGGGGGCGGGGCGGCGGGGATTTAAATGGAAAGGCTGACTTTGTCTTGGCTTGAGAAACACAAATGGAACCACCACAATAAATCATTCAAAGACACTCGAACGGATGTTTATTGGAAGAACACTTACCTCCGTTAAGCTGAGGTAGAGGGGCTAAGAGGCGGTGGGGGCTGCGATCCCACGTAACTAATGGGCACACTTCACAGACAGAAGGGCCCGGCGCTCGTCATCGCGGTAAATCTGTAGTGACAGACGTTTGTTCTATATTTGTGAATGACCTGATTTGGCATGCATGCAGCTCGTTCTCCTGACAATAATGGGATCGTGGCGTGAGGGAAAGGGAGGGAAGGAAGGAGAAGGAATTGGGGGAGGAGGGGCTGCAGAGGGAGAGGAGAGCGCCAGGCAGGCAGAAAGGGAGAAGGAACAAGGACCAGGACACGGGGAGATTGGAAGCCCCTGGTGGCGGAGACTCAGCGGGAAGCTGCCTTTAGTGGGTCGGTATTTTCAAGTGTAATGGATTCAGGGAGAACCACCATTCTTTCCCTCCTGCGCCTCTGCTCTCTCTCCCCTCCTCTCCCCTGAAATCTCTGAAGAAGGTAGACATTCAGACAGCTCTCGGGGGATACAGGATGCTTCTGCACAAAGCAGTTTCTTGTCATTTGCAAAACTTGGTCTGGCCCTCCATGCTTCACTGCAATCCGATAACACCTTCAGGTGAGACAGAAACTGGCCCCAAGTCATGAGGAGTATTGGGGGCTGTCACTCAGCAGAAGAGAGGTAGTGGTATGCTCTCTGCCACCTCTCCTCTCCTTAGGCCATGTTTTCTTAAAGTAACAGATATGATCCAGAGCAATTACAACACTCAAAGGGGACCTCTGCTGCCAGAAAGCTAGCTAGGAGCACTGAATGAGGGGACACGAATCCCGCGTCCTTCCACAAGCTTGCTGTTTGACCACAGATAAGTCACTGCCCCTCTCTGATCTGTAAAATGAAATGATTCAGCAGAAGATCTTTAAGGACGTTTGAGGATTCTAATATCCTTTTCCTTCAGAAGCACTTATTAGGGTTGATTAATGCAAGGTAGAGCGGGTCCAAAAACTGGGAAAAGAAGAAAGTACGTTCTAGCGGTGGTATAGAGAACAGAGCACATAAATTTAGATTCCATTTCAGGATTCAAATTTGGCTTCTTAAAATAATAATAATGATCCTTTATTCTGCAGTCTTTCTCATTGACAATGCCGCCAAAGCAGGAGTACATAGAAGGGAATTTATTCTTCTCTGGGATGCACTGGGGCAGCCTATGGAATGACTTATGAAATTAACTTTTTTTTTTTAACTGCTGCTTGTTTCCTTTACAAAAAAAAAAAAAAATGCCAAGAAAAACAAAGAGAAGGGAGGAGGAAGAAGAGAAAAAGAAAAAGAAGGCAGAGGAGCAGGAAAACAGCTTGAAACGTGCCCCAGTTTTCATGGCTGACATCGGTAGGTCCTTGGGAAAGAGTGGACCAGCAGGAAGCAAGGAAGTCTGGGAAGTAATTTATCCAGCACAGTATGTACCGAGCTTCGATTTGTATGGTATGTAAAAAAGGAATAGAAGCTACAGCCTTGCCTTCCCCGAGCTGAAAGTCCCAGAGAGGAGACACAGGGAAAGGATCTATAACATTTGATAAGATAATGTGCAGAAAGAACCTGGGAGTATAGATGCCAAGACTATAGGTACGAGGACCATTTCACCTGAAAGAAAGGAGTTGTCTGTACCAGGCTCACCCTAACCTCTGTTCCAACTTCCCTCTCCTTTGCCCACCTCTACTTGAATTCCCAGGCTCCTTTGCACTTAGGGGGGCCCCGTGACACACGAGAAGTCGGCTGGTACTATCTCCACCCTTTTGTACTAGGTTGAGTAGTGTCCCAGAATAATTCATGTCCACTTATAAATGTGACCTTATTTGCAGATAGGGTCTTTGCAGGTGTAATTAAGATGAAGTCTTATTGGATTAGGAGAGGCCCTAAACTTCATATTGGCAATTTGGACCCAGAAGTGCAACACAGAGGAGAGAAAGCTGTCTGAAGGTGGAGGCAGAGATTGGAGTGATGGCTTACTTTAGGAATGCCAAGGATCTAGGGCCACATCACAAGCTAGACGAGGCAAGGAAGGGTTCTTTCCTTGAAGCTTCAGATGGAGGACAGCCCTCCCCACACCCTGATTTTGGATTGCGTGTGAGAAAGTAAATGCCTGTTGTTTTAAGCCACCAGTTAGTGGTACTTGATCACGGCAACCCAGGCGATTCTGTATTCCTTCTTCCTGGGATGAGGGTAGGGTGCCCTGAGGAATGGCAGACTGCGTATGCGTGTGAGGGCACAAGCCGTAGTGTAGGTAAGGATGGTAGACTAGGAAGACAGCAAGTTCCCCAGACTTTAGATAAATAAATCCTAGGTGTTCCAGTCATTGTCACTCAGGTTTTCTGTTAAGGATGGCACATTTCTGACTCATGCCCTGTAGTGGAGAGGAAATGACATGGGAGTTCATGTGGTTACATAGATGGGTGGCCCTGGGCAAGTCATGACCACTTCTTGAACTTCATTTTATTCTTCTGTAAAACAGAAACAATAATATCTACTTGCGTTTGAAATGGGATGTTTTATGAGAAAGCCAGAGGTCATCAACAAGGCAGGGGGAAGCTAATGCAAATTACCACGACAAGGCACCTAGAGCCCATGTTGAATATCAGTACACATGCTCTATAAAGACCACCTCCCCACCTCCGTCCTTGCTGGGGGAACCCCAGCTCTTCTTTTAGTTTGATCAGTAAGCAGTTCTTGGCAGCCCTTGTAAGCATACTTCATAAAATATAAAGAACTATGCCGACACTGGGGACTGTTTAAGTACAAATTCAATCACTCCATCACACAACTTACGTCGGAAATGTTTCGGGGATGAAGGTCTCCACGTGCTCTCATCTGACAAAAGAGGGTGGAGGTGGTTTTTCTCAAGTTCTTTCTGGGATAGTGCCACCCCACTAGCTTCCTGCCCGAAGTACATCCTTCCCATCACAGGACCCTTGCTTTGGTGATGAGCAGGTACGGTCCTTGAGCTGGTAGCCGGTGGTACCAACCCTTCCTAGTTAGGAAGCAGAAGAAGCGTAAGGGTGGGAACCCCGATGGCATTGAATAGCTTCGGGGGAGACCACAGAAGAGCACCGCATCTCCCTGGAACTCGGAGGTGGGCGCTGGACTTCCTCAGGCACATTCAACCGCTTATGTCTTCACCCACTTCCCACCTGTCAGAAAAGCCTGTCCATGAGCAAGCTCGTTGCTCTGAACGGCTGGACTCCAGCCTGTCCGGCCCGCGGCCCGCGGCCCGCACGTGGCCCAGGACGGCTTTGAAGGCGGCCCAACGCAAATTTGTACACTTTCTGAAAACATTACAAAAATTATGCACAGTCTTTTTTTTTTTTTAATTTTTAAGCCCATCAGCTGCCATTAGTGTGAGTGTGTTTTATATGTAGCGCCCAAGACAGTTCTTCCCGTGAGGCCCGGGGGTGCCAAAGGGTTGCGCACCCCTGCTTCCCGGCGCGCAGGGCGTGAGAGTAGGGCCCTGTGGCCGCGTCGCAGCTGCACGCACGGCTTGCTCGTCTCCGAATTCGGATCACCTGCTTGGAGATTCGGGTCGGAGCTCCGGCAGGCCCTGGTCTGCCTCCTCCTCTTCCCCCCTCCCCCCTTTCACACGCTCTCACCGCTTCGGAGTGAAGTGAATGTGGTTTTCCAAATATAGTTTTGCAGCCAGTGCGTTAGGCCTTCTAATGAGCCACGGTAATTGCTTCTGCTATTTTCCAAAATGAAAATCAACCTCCGAAGAGCAGCTGCTTTGCTGTAATGCACCCCTCCTTCCACTCGCAGCCCCCGTCTCCCCACGTCACTCAAAGCCCGGCCTTGACTGCTTCATCTGTGAGCAGGGCCCGTGGGACGTGGCAGGAGCAACGTGCTGACGGCGGGGAAACGGGTAGCGAGCCGCCGTGGGCTTCGGTGTGCTTAAGGGAACGGGGAAGGGGTGGAGGGAGGGGGACGCTCTGTTTCTCCTTTTGATTTCTAAGACACCCTATTATGTGTTTGCTTGTTGATATAGCTGAAAAGATAACCGACCAGGTTTTGAGACGACGGCGCCCAGATGTTTCCACCCTCCTCCTTTCTCGAGAATCACGCCAGCACAACAAAGGGAAACACCAAACAAAAACACAAACCCGAGTTCTTTAAGGGCAGGAGACATCCGTCATCTGGAACCACAGCTCTGGAGACGAGAAACAGATGGGGGGGATGGGAAGGCACTAAGCAGATCTATGGAAAGTCCAACCTGAACGCTGGAGGGGGTGTCACTGCAAATCAAGCTGACTCACTCTGCACCGCCCAGGACCGTCCAGGCGTCGAGAGGCCCACGAGCCACAGTGGCTGGCAGTGAGCGATGCACAGTGCTCCCTGTGGGACAAAGGTCACAGTACCAGCTCCCGCTTGTGAAGCGCTCATCGATGCCTGGTCCCGGACACACGTTCTCTCCTGCAATCCTCTAAGGACAGCAAGAGCTCTTACAGGTAACCGCCATAAGCACGGCTTCGCTCTAACACAGCTCGAGAACTGGGGCCGGGGGCGGGGGGGACCCTCGTACCCACGGGCCCCTAGAACACGGTTTCACTTTAACATGGTTTGTGATCCTTCCACTGAAAGAAGCACGAAGTTCAAGTCAGAACTTCACGAGGGCTTAGCACCATATAACGAAATTTATAAAGATCTCTCCACTAAAAGTCAGCAATCTAAAGCAACAGGTTTTTTGCAAAAAGTACAGACTGGAAGTCAAGATGATGCTAAAGAAAGTTCAGAGGATGCAGATAGCTTGTCAAAAAGAAAACGCCCTCAGTTAATGGTGCTTAGCAGTGATGATGAAAAAAACATCATTTAATACATCTTAATATATTATACTTTCAGTGAAAATTGTTTTAATAAAAATATGTCTCAATTATAAAAATATAGTGATATGTATTTTTAATTTTTGGAAACTAACCCCCTTTTCTGTACTAGTTGTTTCATGTAACACAGATTCTCTTAGCACGGCATTTTAGGAGCCAAACAACCGTGTTATACGGGGTCGCCTGTATTTTCCCCATTTTTATAGATGCAAAAACAAAGGCCCAGAGGGACAAAGTCATTTGTATCAGATGACAAGAGAAAGCTACTAAACCAGTGTACTGTCGTCCTTTGGACAACACGGGTCGGAACTGCACGGGTCCACTTACCCACTCACACACAGGCGTTTCTTTGCAGTCGACAATTTGAAATAACTCGCAGACGAATCACGTAGCCAAAAACAGACGCTATACTACACTTCGGTACCGGTTAATACAGACTGCCCTGTAAATGGACTTCTCTTCCTTACATCTTCTTTTCTCAAACTTGGTTGTAAGAATACAGCATGGAATACTTATAACACACAAAATATGCGTTAGTCGACTGTTGATGTTATCGAAAAGGCTTCTGGGCAACCTCAGGCTACTCATAGTTAAGTGTTTGGGTCAAAAGTTCTATGGAGTTTTCACTGCACAGGGGTCAGTGCCCCTAACCCCCCAGTTGTTCATGGGTCGACAGTGTTTTTAATTCCAAACCCTCACCACTGGACTCCACTACCTCTCCACGTGAAACCGAGCCACAAATACCAGCTATACCTGTGTTGACCATGTGGCCACATTGTCGTATGGTCAGTAGGTGTGACAGCAGGGGCCATCTGGTCAGGACCACTGCTCTCTGAGGTCAGGCTTCAGCCATTTTGCTCACGCTGCTCTCTTGTTTCAAACATTGTTTCGAAAATTCCTATAGAAAGAGAAGTGTGACCACCTCCTCCACCTGGCCAGTTCCTCCTGATCTGGTCTGGGGGAGCCCTCCTGCTGGGTTGGGGGTAGACCTAGGACATGAGTTCTCTGATGGCCACAGCAGCTGAGGGTCCTGTGTCCCGAGAGGGGAGACGGAGCATCGAGGGAACTGCTGGTCCCATCTCACACTCGTCTGCTCGCTGCTGCCCTGCTCCCTGACCTGGGGCACCACCCCGAGCCGGTGCACAGCCCACGGTTACTTTGATCCCCACCGTTGGGTCCACGGGTCACCAAGAACACAAAAGTCTAGGTCGTGAAGAGACAAAGCATCAGGTGTCAAAACTGGAAAATAAAATCTTCAGTGTTTGCTCTCTGCCTTATTTGTGGTTCCCGTTCATGGCTCAAAAATCCATCAGCAGATACTTGATGAGCATCTACTGTGTGAGGAGTTGCTGTGTTAGGTGCTTTAGGGCTAAAAGAAGACAAAAGACATTGTTTCTGCTCAGAATCAATAACCAGCTGGATGGCTGGAGCACAGGGAATTGGAACGAGGCTGTGTGCTGCTGACGTCCTCATTATGCGTTTGTGTCTCTGGCTCTTGCTTTAAATTGTGAGCTCTTTGAGGGGAACTTGGTTGGTTTTTATGTTTTTTCATTTCTATTTTTGCAGGCCATAGCAGTGTGAGGGGCACATGCCAGCTGCTCCCTATGCATCTGTTGAATGAATGAATGAATGGATTGATGAATGAATGAATGAATCAATCAATCAATTAATGTCTGGAGGAAGGAGTGCTGCACAGACCTGAAGTTGTTAGGGAGGGTGTCCATGAGGAGATGGGACAGAGAGTCGTCCTCTAATGACTCCTTAATACCAACAGAAATATCCAAAGGACAAAACAGCTTCAGTAAGGGACTAACTTGGGAGTAACCCAGGAAGCAGGCTTGTGGCAATGACCTTCGGTGAGACTGTCGGAGGCAGGTGGACGCCACAGGGATAGCAACACAAGGCTTTTCCAAGAAGCAAGTAAAAAGGCAGCTGTGACTAAGAGAAGGATCTAGAAACAGATATATGTTCTGATTCAGATACCGAACCTGAACCTGAATTCCTATCTTGCAAAGACAGGGCAACTTCTATTTATTTGTTTAATTTTTTCTTTGGGGGGGGGGCGTGTCACTAGGGCTCAGGGCGTGGTAACCGAATCGGGTCTGCCCAGATGTCTGTCGAGGTCCTGGAAATCCTTAAGGGCCGTGGGACTGGATTCCAATACACACAGCAAGAGCCAAGGCGAGGGCATCAGGCTCGGTTCTGGTGCCTAGTTGGAGCCCCCGAGCCCAGTGCCTAGCAGGCCCCCAATCAGTATATACGTTAATGTGTCTGGAATAAAGAGATGGAGCAGCTCCTTTTGTTTTAAGCTGACGTGACCAAAACCATGCCTGGTCGATCGCCTTTTCAAGTGCCAACCCCTCGATCTGCAAGGACGCCTTGTGGCCCCTGCCCGAGACGCCGGCCCCCTGACCCGCCTGCCTCGCTCAGAGTCTTCTAGGGACCACGTGAGTAGGAAGAACATTCTTCCCACCAGGGGTGTGACTGGAAGGCATTTCACTTATTAAATGGACTTTCTCTTTTTTAAGTTACTAAGGCAGTCTCGAAAACAGGAAAACATTTCCCTGAACCCCTCCCTCCACCCCAACTCACGCCGGTCGTTTTGGGTACGAACGACAGTTCTATCAACAAATTTGTTAAAAATTTTCTCCAGCCCTTATCTCAGGCTCCTCTCCACCTCCATCCCCAACGGGCAGTGTGACACTGCGCAAGTCAATCGCTTCTCCTTGGGACTCTGTTTCCCCCGGCAGGGGACAAGGACATGGGAAAGGGGCCCACGTGTACCAAAAGCTCAGGAAGGCCACTCCATCCCCGGGGAGGCGGCGGGGGCGCGGGGAGGGGCGCGGCGGGGCGCGGCGGGCTGAGGGCAGGCCGGTGGCACACCGCCCGCCCGCCCGTGAAGACAGGATAACTTTTATAACGCATTGATTTTCTCTCTGGCTGGTCAGTCTGATCATTATTGGCCAGAATTCACACCCCAAGCCACTGTAACAGTCTTTTCCTACCGTCAAAAGCTATTTAAATAGGTGTGAAAGTCTTGTTGGCATTGAACACATCAGAGTCACCGGTTCCTATTGGCCACTTACACTGACATATCCAGCGATCCGGGCCAATGCAAACTCAGTTCTGCCCCTGCTACTGAGGAGGTGCGCGGGTGGCTACTCCTTCATCCAATAAACCTTTATGGGCACCCACTGTCATTTCGCAGGCAGCCGACTGAGCACTGGAGACTGATTGGGGCTTACGCAGACAGCGTTGCCTCTCTGTGGGCTCCAGGTCTGCGTCTGCACAGGCCTTCGGTTCTGTCAGCAGCTAATCATGCTTCTAAGCCAGGGACTGGCACACTACAACCGCCTGTTTCTGTACAGCCCCTGAGCTAAGAATGTCCTTTTCTTTTTCCATTTTTGAATGGTTGGGAAAAGTCAAAAGGAGACGATTCCGTGGCACATGAAAATAATGTGAAACTTAAATTTGTGTCCATAACCAAACTTGCACTGGCTCGTTGGTGAATGTGTCCTCGTGTTACAGCGCAGCCACAAATGGCCACAGACTGTAGGGCCGCAGAGCTGGAATTGTTTGCGATTGTTTTTTTATAGAAAAAGTTTGCTGATGCCTGTTTGAAGCTAACGTTCTCAAAATGCACTCCATAAAACATTACTTCCAAGGAATATTAGGGGTTGTCTTTTAAAAGTTTCATTGTCAGTGTATTGAAAAACAGTGAGTTAGAAAACGTTTAAAGTTTCTTTATGCGATGATTTTCTAACGTCGCGTTTGCAAAGTACAGCTTGACCCCCCTAAGGGAGTGGGAGGGTGGGAATTCTCCATACCTGTTCCTACGCTGATTTATTTCCAGGGAAATCTCATAGCACAGGGATTGTGGGATTGTGCACACCGCTCTTTGGGAAATACTGAACTAAGTGGATTTCTTTCATTTTTTCTTTCTTTATTTTTTTGGTCATGGATTTTATTTGCATTATTTCTGAAACCAGTTATCCAAAACCACAGCCGTGTCATTACACAGTGAAGTAGGACCTTTCCTAAGCCACTTCCTCCTAAGCATGGTGTGAGTGTCTTCAAGGTTCCTAGCTCCATCGCAGCTGAAGAATTCACGGCTTCATCCCTCGAAGCGTTTCTGTCTGCATCCTGAACTGAAAACTTGGGGGAGAAGATTCGAGTGCGCCAGTCGCCGGACACCTTGACAAGGAGCTGCCCGTCACTGACACTATAAACACAAGTTGATGCACACACACATGTGTATAACGGGTCCCAGGACGAGCCCAGGACGGGTCAGCCCGGGTTCAGGCTTGCTGGGATGCCTTCAGAAGACTGAAGGGTGTTTGCACACTGGCTGAGAAGCCTCCTGCGAGAGCATCCAGGGAGAAGTAAACCAGGAATGTGACTCAGCAAAGGTCTTCATTCTCGGGAAGGGGCAGTGCTCTCAACAGTGTGATCTCTGTCACTGAGGATGTCTCCTGGTCCAATACCCGCTGGCCTCCTGGTAGACTCCTGTGAGGAGGTGGCGATGGGGGAGAAGTGTGCATAAAAAATGCAAAGAGCTGTTTTTTGAAATTCTTAAAATCTTAAGGCCTGAGTGCCGCTGTTTCTAAATCGACGGAGACATTCTTCCCGCCCTGCTGCCAGGCCCCACGGTCCGGCCGGCGCCCGTGGCCCTAGGGATGCCGCTGCGCAGGCGCCGAGGCCGAGCCGCGCGCTACCTCCAGAGGGCGCTGTTGACAACGGAGCAGCCACACTACCCACCTGCTCCGCCTGGTGGAGCCGTGGCATGACGGCCACCAGCAGGGAGGGGGTGTCCTGCAGGTGAGACATGGGCCCAGGTGAAGAGCTCATAGTGAGGGAGGGGCAGCAGCCTCTGCAGGGGCATAACTGACACCACCTACTGGCCCTCGCAGCGGGGGCGGCGGCAGGGGGGCAGAGATCACTGGGAGCAGCGTGCGTGGGGCTGCCATCCTGTGTCCGGCGTTCGCTAGCCACGTTTGGTTTCATTGGTAGTCGCAGATTTGAGGGCGCTTGGGGGAAATTTGGACTTCTTCTGCATACTCAGGTCAGCACACGTAAGCACAGAGTATATCCCATCAAAGGCATGTGCGGTGGATGTCAATGCTCGCACGTACCAAAGCTGTGCTGCAGGTGGGTTATAAATTGTTAAAACAAGGTAGGGTGGCTGGAGTCAGGCCAGGGCGTCCAAGTGGGCGAGCCTTTGGGTCTCGCCACCCAGATTTCAACCAGAGAGCTCTGCTTTTATATGTTATGCATATTGTGCTTCTGCCTAGGATTTCTTTTAAGAAAGGTTTCCGTGGTAAAAATTAATTCATTCATTAATTAAAAATAAACTTTTGAAAACTCACTTGATACACTGCAACCTTATCATTTTGTAAATGAGGCAATGGGGACACAGAGAGGCTAAATGAGTCTCCTGAGGTCGTGAAGACAAAAATAATGGATTAAGGGCTCAAGGCCAATGTTTCTGTTTTGTTTTATTTTCCTATTACGCCATGGACAGAAAGAAAGACTATCCACTAGAACAATGAGGTCTGGGTAGTTTACAGAGCTCTGTGTTTCTCAGTTTTAAAGGGTTTGAGATTTGAGAACAGGCTTATTAGATATTTTCATTTTTCTAGTTATGACTTTATAGCAAGAAAAACATTAGCTATGAGGGCCATAATATAGATTAAATTAATACAGTTTTGTATCAAATACACAGTTACTACAATTTTAGATTCAACTTTAAAGTTGAATTTAAAGTCTACTAGCCATGTTGTACTAATCAGAAATACAGAACAAAATGAGATCATTGTGTTTTAGAGAGGCTTTTGAAAAACATTGGCCCGATTTTCTAAGCACAGAAGGAGACAAAAGCTGATAAGAAAGTTAGCAAAGGAGTTCATGAGGAAATGTTAAAAGAATAGAATTATTTACTCTGGAGAAGAGAACGCAAAAGAGGCGGACCGTTTCTAGGGGCGTCAAGGACCTCCTAACTGAGGTGAACTACTTGTCTCTTCCACAAGGAGGACAGAGTAAGGGACACCCTTCCGAAAGACCATGAGAGATTTGAGGTGGAAGTGTCAGTGGAATTGAGATGCTGAGGCAGCCCTTTGAGGCTCTCCGGGACTCGCAGAGTTGGAAGGCTCAGAGGTAGTGGTTGTTAAGGGACCAATCCAGGGAGGAAATGGTAGCTCGATGACTCCTGGTCTCTGTTATTATTTCAGAAAATATCAACCACCACCAGATGGGGGAAGCTGAAGGTCATTCACCAAGGAGGCGTAGGGACAGGGAGTGGGAGGCTGGGGCACCATTTTCCGTATGTATGCTAAGATGGTCACTTAGGATGCCGGCCCACTCTGCAGGGCTGGCTCCCTGACCGGGTCTGAGTGCTCTTCTGTCCTCTGCCCCATCCCTCCTGCCATCTAGTTAGAGGGTCCCTGCTGCCGATGGCCCCATGAAGCCCATGGCTGGGTATTAGAAATGATGCTAAGTGAAGTAACTCAGGCAGAGACAGATAAATGCCATATGATGTCACTTATGAGGGGCAATAAATAAAATATGGTGAATGTTTAAATTTAAAAGAAATTATTACAGTAAAAGACACATTGCCATTAATTCTCTTCAAAATACACCCCCTCGCTTCGAACACATGTATCCCATCATTCTTGCCACTTTCCGAAGCAGTTCTGGAAGTCTCTTTCGTGAATGTCTTTAGTTGCACTGTCATGGCTGCCTCGATGTCCTGAATCGATTCAAAATATTTATCTTTCATGGTCATTTTGACTTTGAGGAAGAGCCACAAGTCACACGGTGCCGGATCCAGTGAATAAAGTGGATGAGGACGCTCTGCAGTGTTTTTATTGGACAGAATTTGCCGTACCAGAAGTGATGTGTGACACAAAATGTTGTCATGATCAAGAATGAAACCATTTGCCCATTTCTCAGATGCTCCAAGCTGGTTGCTTGAGTTCCAGCACAGTACAGAGAGTCCACTGTATAATGTTGATGTGTCATGTCTGTGTCCAGCCTTGCAGCTGCAGGTCCCAGTGGCCTTAGGTATTTATAATGGGATAAAAAAAAAATTCAGAAATACAGTGATTGCTCACTTGAATTTTAATGGAGCCAGAAGATGTATTAAAATCCTACAGAAGAAAAGGGTTATTTGTAATGGGTGAAAGATTTTCACTCAATTAACCGCAGGACATTGGCGTAATTAGAAAGTTATATGTAAGAGATTTCAGAAAAGGTGTATCTGCAAGTTGCTAATTATGAAAACAAGCAAACAAGCTGGCTCCACAATAAAACTGGAACTCACCAGCTTGCCACATGCCCTGGGCTTGCTTCTTGGATGACTCGGTGTCAGGTGTCACATTCAGTTTCAGAAAGAAGGAAACGAACAGCTGAGACCGTCTCCCCGGGAGGGGCAGACCCTGACTAATGCTCCTGTTGTTCACACCTTTCTCAGCGCTGGCAAAGCCATTAGCTGGGAAACTCAGCTGGTGAGACACTCTTTTGCAAATTCCCAGGAAGTAGCAGGAGTGGATATTAATAATTTGCCATGTCTCATGGTGACTCGGGTCTCTGCAGACTGGCTGTTTAATTCACAGCCCAGCCCTGGTCCCACATGTCCCCTCCAGGAGCTCACATGCTTCTTCAGGGCTGTTAGACATGCCTCTGTCTTCACGCCTCTAGAAGTATGAGACACCCGGCGGTGGGGGCAGGGGCCCCTTTGAGTGTAAGTTGTTGAATCAGCCTGTTTTGACTGATTTTCTGTCACACATTTGCTGTTGAGAGCAGCCGTGCCCAAAATAACTCAGGCTGGGAAAACGACAACTTGTACAGATTCACTTGAGAAATCATCGGAAAGCATCGACGTGTTCTGCCACACTGGCCTGTGGAGACGGCTTGAGAGACGTTCTGCGTGCTGCTCCGCGTGCAGGGTCTAGTTCATTACGGCCGTGTTCTGTGGGTGTTTTAACATTGGAATTTTGGAGAGTGACCTGAGCAATCATGTCCCTGGTGACTAATGGGAAATGAAAAGAGAGGAAACGGCAACAAGGTCTTAGGTTAAAGATGGAGCAGAAATCCTGACCTTGCCCGAAAGAATTATAATAGTACAAAACAATTGTTTTTAGAGGAAGAGTGGTTGTTTAAGTTACTAAAATAAAAACGCACGGTGGACACTGAACTTATTTAAAGGCTAGTTAAAACTTTACTATCTTCAAGTGGGGTTTCAACCCTTGTGAACCTTTCTCCCCCTCCACTCTCCCAGGAATGGTCCCCCACCCCCACCCCATATTTCTTTTCTCATTTTCCCAAACTCCTCAACTATCTCAGGCTCATGTTACTGCTCAACTTTGGCCTCCCACGCTACTCCCTTTCTCAAATCTGTGCTGAATTCTATTCCAATAGAAGCGCCGTCCTCCCTAATGCACCAGGCAGCCTCAGTTTCTCTCCTTTCTGCCCCACGTCCCAGCCTGCAAACAAAGCCTCCAGGGTCAGAAGGAGCAACACAGAATCTTTTCGGACAGGTGGAAAGGAGACGAGGCCATGAAGAATTACTGAGTGTTCTTTTCTGTCACACATGAGAAGGCCTGGTACAGTGCCTAGTCCATAGCAAAGGAAATGATCAATTTAAGAAAATTATTACTATAAGCTGATGGAATCAATCCGTACCATCTCCCCAGGTATACCAGCTGTCAGTATCATCATTCTTGAAACTCTCTCCACTGACATAGCTATTTCTCAGTGGTTTCCCATTTCCTGTCTTCCCTCCCCCTCTTCCTCCCTCCTTCCCTCTTTTTTATCTTCCTGTCACTGCCTTAATTCATTCGGGCTGTGTAACAAACTCCCGTAGACCGGGTGGCTTACAAACAATAGGAATTGCTTTCTCACGGTTCTGGAGACGGGGAAGTCCGAGATCGAGGCGCCAGCAGATTCCCTGTCTGGTGAGAGTCGGCTTCCTGGTCCATGAGCAGCTGTCTGTGCACTGTTTACTCACATGATGGAAGAGGTAAGGGAGCTCTCTGGGGTGTCTTTTATAAGGGCACTAATCCCATTCCTGAGGGCTCCACTTTCATGACTAATCACCTCCCAAAGGTCCCATCTCCTAATATCAACACGTGGGGGGTTAGAATTTCAACAAATGAGTTCTGGGGGGACACAAACACTCAGTCTAGAGCAGTCACCTTCAAGGGCATTCAAGGATAAAGATGTTGGATGAGGGTAGGTTTTCCAGACAGTGCGATCTGGCTGATTTCTTTTTCCAAAATAGTCATCCATTGGGCTTCCCCGAGGGTGAGGGAGGAAGGTCACACGTTGCACTGGTTGTGTACACCCCGAGTCTTACCCTGTGCCTCAGAGAAACCCTAACCCTCTCACTCCTCACGACTGTCGTGCACGCGGGGTACGTAGGTCATCACAGTGGAGTTGCACGATGCACGCATGTGACAGATCCAACCTAGACACATTGAACTGTGTGTCCGTCACAGAGAGGGAAGGGTGCCGGAGGGAGAGAGAGAGACTGAATTTAACGCAATTGGGGCACACGCTTTTGTCCCGCTTCCACTCAGGGAGCTCGGGCCCCAGAGTGCACGGCGGGGCGAGGTCCCTCCGACGACCCCAGTTTCTGGAGCGCCTCCTGCTGTGTCAGCACCTCACAGCACCGGGAACGGTGCTGCCGATCGCATTTACAACACGAATTTTTTTTCTCACCCAAAATGGCCCATAAACTAAGACCTAGAATTCCACCTGCTTTACTGTGGGAGGAAAACCTGGTTGTGTTCGACGCACAGAAAGGTCGTGTGGGAGAGAGACTTTACGGGCATGTTGAGGTGTGACCAGGCCTAAATGTTGATCCGTGCCATACAGTCGGCCTCACTGTTTAGTGTCGCCTCCTAGGTGAGGCGCTCGCTCCATTTCACAGGTGGGCAAAGCGAGGCTCAGAGACGTGAAGGAACGTGCCTCGGGCCAGACGTGCGGGGCTGACGCAACATCTGAGCCAAGTCGGTCCCGGTTCCACGGCACGTGCCCTTCCCACTGCCCAAACACAGCCCCCGCCTCGGGCCTGCGTTTCACATAGCCACCTGCCTCTCGGCCACCTGGCAGCTGTCTGCGTCATCCCTCGTTGCCTTGCCCCTAAGCCTCAGCTGAGAACTATTTAGACAATCACCAGAGACCGGGCTGGGGGTTCAGCACGCCGCCATATTGGTTGTTTTGGACTGTCCCCTACTCTGTGACCCCGCCACTACTCCAATCGGCCAGACATGCATCCTAGTACCTCCGCCTTACTGACTTGTATTTTGAATATCGCTCTGGCTGTACCTCTCACGAGATGACGGAGAGATTCGTAGATGACAAAAGTCCCATTCTAAGTCATTTTACAATGTTTTCTCCACGTGAGTCACGGGCAGTCACAGATACCTTCACTGCCCAGAGCTGAGAACTGCGGTCCGAAGGGCATGCCCTGGGCGAGGCCATAGCAGGTACGGTTGCGACACGCGTGTCCCCGATGACATTGTCTCACACTGGTTTTCGTACACAGCCCAGGAGTGCCCGTAGCCAGCTGCCTCCGTCTTTGCGGAGAATTTAGGGGAACGAGGAGCAATGGAACCGTGTTATGGGTTGAGCTCTATGAGAACAAATGACGATTTTACTGTCTTCATTCAGGAATGTGTGGTGTAGTCATAGGTCGTGTCAGGGTGCAGAGTCACCGGTGGCTGCAGGACCTCTCTGGGGGCTGTGTGTCTGCCTCCTTTCCATCTGTCCTACTGCTCCTGTTCAGTGCTGTGGCTGCCTGCGTGGCCCAGACACTTCCCTTCCAGGAGGACTTCCCAGAGAGGAGCAAGGTCCCCTGTTATCATGTCCTATTGTCACCCCGTCGGATATTAAACATGACTCAAGATGGTGTTGAAAAATGTTTTTCTTTCCAGTATGCTAATAAGGACCAGATCCTATCAATGGATGTGCATCGTGGCAGGATTTTCTGCAGCCGAGCGTCCTAATGAGCTGCCCTGTAATGAGGGCTGGATCCGCACGCACCATCTATGCAGAGACAAAGTTTAAAGACCTTTATTTTCCCCCTGCTCTCCCCCTCTCCTAAGCCCCGGCTCTAAGTCTTTTAAACAGTAACATTAATTGGCTGTTAAGTAAAACAGGAGAGAACACAAAAGATTTATGATATTTTGAGAAGCTATCCCAGTTCTCAAGCGTTCACAGGAACGGGTCTGGCTTTATGAGGTAATTATGATTTAGTGTTTTCTCTCGCCCTGTTGAGTCTGTGGCCTGCCTCTGAAATGGAGCCGGGATGAATGTCAAAACCAGGATTTACAGGCAAACCTTTTCAACATATAAAGCGCAGGGGGAGTTTATATATATACATTTTTTTCTAAGCAGTATTTCCTTCTGCATTTTCTGTGCAGTTAGGTTTTGTAGGATGCCCCCTGCCACACACATACCCCTTTGAAATGGCATCTATAAATTACTTCTCCTGATAAGGCTGCTGCATCATCAAAAAGTGATTGTTTTTGCAAGCAACCAGGGGACAGAGTGTCAATTTAAATGCGTCTTTTCCCCTCGCGCCGCCTTCTCCCCTCCCCCGTCACGGGAGCACAGCTATCAGCTCAGACGTCTACCTTTCCGGAAATGAGCCGCACCTGGGAGGCCTGGGCGGCCTGGGAAGAGACGGTTTTGCTTCTTTCTGTGTCTTTTCTTTTCCTGGTCTCCCTGTGAAAGGAGGGGCGTGTTTAGCTGGTACTTTGGGGAGAGCAGACCTGGGGATCTTCCTCTCCAAGCGTTTCTGCCTTGGCTGCCCGCTAACCCGGGGTGGACAGAGACTTTCCCTCCGGAGTCTCCCTTGTGGCCCTGAACTTATACAATAAGGCAGAAGGTGCTTTCTCGGGCCTGTTCTGACTCTAAAATGTTGGAGTTACCTACGTACAGCCCAGTGGTAACATATTAGGCCATCTTGGTGTATGGTGTCGAAGAGGAGGAGCCTTCCCCAATTGGCCGCTTTGGCATAGGAATTGTTTTCCGTGGAAGGCATTTCAGGTCCTGAAACCCTCTGCCTGAGAGCAGAGCCTCCCCAAAGAACTTAAGTGTCATAAATCCTCTCTCTGGGAGTGATTCTAACCTTCTCTTCTGAAAGGTGAGAAGTGTGTGCCACACCCAGACACACCTGGTCACAGAATTAGCATATCTCCCATCTGTTCTCCTAAGGGCCCATTGGCGTTTCCAAAAAATGGTTTGTTTTTCTCCTAAGCGCACTTCTCCCGGACTCTTCTCCTGTTAAAATAGTGCAGTGGCCTCTCAGTTAACTGGCACCCATGGGGATTGGTAGATGCCGATGAATGTAAGTAGACTCTCCGTTAACCAGAACACAAGCAACTGGCACTTTCATGGAACCAGCCACATTTTTTGGCCAGTTGCTTGAGATTTTGCCAATTGCTTGAGTTCTGGTTAACTGAGAGTCTACTGTCTATAAGCTCCAAATTCTAATCACTTCCTGAGCACATTTTTTCTGAGAACCTCCATGCGTATATGTGAATAAAAATCCATCTTTTTTCCCTAGTGAATCTGTTTTCTATTGGTTTAATTTGCACAACCCTGGTAACAGAACATAAGCAGGTAGAGGAAAAGTATTTTTCTCTCACTGACATTTGTGTGTGTGTGTGTGTGTGTGTGTGTGTGTGTAGAGGTATAGAGATGAGGGAGATAATTATACTAGGAATAATAGTTTTCTTTAAACAGATACTTTTATGAAGGAGCTTAGGGGTAGATGCCATTCAAGGTCAGCAGTTTTTCAATATGGACTTAGACAACAGTTAGTTAATTATAAAAGATTTTTGCTTTGCTTTATTTCTCTGGACAATTCTTGGTGGTTGTGCCTGGCAGGTTGGGAGAAGGAAAGTTGCACCTCTGGCCTCTTTCCTGGATGGAAGTGACTCACACGAGAGTCCAGAAACAGCCCCTGAACATTTGATGAGATTACACACCCTACGCAGTATATCATGTATTACACACAGCACCATGGACGGTGTAATGCACCTAAGTGTCATCACATATTACCTACAGCTCTATAATACGACATCGTTAGCGCAGCTACAATTTATTGAATATTAACTGTGTGCCAGGCCTGCTATGAAGCATTTTTCTTACGTTTTCTCATTTAGTTTCGATGATGTAGTTTACATAAATGATAATTCCAAGTAACAGGTGGTGTTAATAATTTCTTCTAAGCAATTCTCCTGTCTTTCAGGTAAAGAAGTTAAGACACATGGAATAGAACCCAACAGCAAGGATGTCCTTGCACATAGATGAGAATAATGAAGTAGGGATTATTATTATAGGTGTCCTAACCCTTCCTTCCCCCACCCCACCCACCCTAACCACACACACACACACACACACATGCACACACACATCCTTAAAGGTCTAGCATGGAATAATTCAGGCGTCCGATCATATGCTAAAGTCTTCCTAGCTGGGGTAATTGGGTTTGGAGCCTCTCCTATCCCCATGACTCGTCTCTCATATGCCAATATCTCTAACACATAGATAATTCATGAAAACAGAGTAGACACTTTTAAATAATTAAGTGATAGATGATAGAAGCTTTTTTTTAAAAAAAAAGCTGTAAGAGCTTGGAAAAGGAATGGAGACAAAGATTATTAGTCACCCATGTATTTATTTGGAACAACTCAAAAGGCCTCTTCATTTTATAACTTGGAACCAGAGGCCTTGAAACGTTTGCTCTATCTGCTAGCTGGGGCCTCCCCCAGCAGGCATCTGGGAGCCTCCGTCATGCGGCAGGAGAACCACACGCCTGCCCCACTCTCCATCACCCAACATCACCCACTCTATTCTCTCCAAATTACAGTGCAAACAATAACACAGGTAAAATTAGCCAAGACGCTAATTACGGAGCGCGTGAGTATGTAAAGGATATAGAATGATGAATGGCACGTGCAGAACGCGCTGTGTCATATCATGTCATCTCTCCGGCTGCGGAGCCCAGGAACAAAGGTAGGATTGTGCTGTTTGTCTAACATGCTCTGTATCACAAATTGGAAATCCTTCCTAATTAAGATATCGTTGAATGTCCTTTGTTAGCAGATTTTAACAATGTTAATTAGGAGGCGAGAGTGATCATTGTTCATATAGCAAACAGAGTGATTTGCACTGTAGCTGTGGAGAGACTTTTGAGCGAACCAGAAGTTTCCTTTCTGCAGGGACGGAAGCTGCTGAATGGAGGAGGGGACAGGAGGAGCGAGACAGGGCAATGTTACTCTTAACATGTTTAGGCTGTGGGCCAAGGCAAAGCACGAGGAAATGTTAGCGGTGGGCCTGGCAGCTGTTAGAAAGCAGCTCCGGCCTTGACCTTGTGGAAAAACCAATATTTGTAGATGGAGAGTCTATCTCCACGATGGTTCTTGCCTTGATATTCAGGAGAATGTGGTCAGAGAACGCAGAGTCCTCAGGTCTCTGAATCATCTGGCCAAGTGAGGGTGGAGATGGGGTTCAGGACATCTGTTCTCCCACCCTTATCCCCCGCCCCCAAACAGGTTCTGAGACACTCATGTGAGAGGTGCCCTCCCGATACTCAGAGGAGAGGAGTATTCTTATCCCCAAGCCAGAAGGACACTGAGGAGAATCCGGGCCTTGGTAACTTCCCCCAGTCCACTGCACTGACGTCCCACCCTCTGTCCTGCCACACGTCTCCACGACAGCTCCCTCGTCATTGAACCTCGCGTAACAATTCTCGGGTCTGACTGGTTCTCCAGGTCTTCATTTCCTTCCGGAGGCTCCTGCATCCCGGAAAACTGAAATGCATTTGTATGCCCTTCTCCTGTCGGCTTAATTTTCAGCCCCAGCCCGGGGCGCTGAGAGGGTCAAGGAAAGTGTTGCCCTCCCCTGCAGTGTCTTCCTAAAGCAAGGAGAACAATGCCTGGCCACCAGGTTTCAGGGTTTTCTATTATTTAAGTACCAGGTGAGTCTGGGCCCCTCTTGCTAGAGTCCCCAACCCCTGCTGCCTCTGTGCCCCCAACACACGCACTAAAACAGGGCAGGGTTTTGGGTAGAAGAAGAATATGCCACCCCAAAATATGACTGTGGAAGTTCAGGATAAGTCACCCTAAAATGTGCTACTTTGCTATGTTGATGATTCCAAGCCACCTCTTTGAGTGACTCATTCTGCCCTCCCACCCCACTTTCTCCCATGTATACATGAGGTATCCATGTTAATAAACTTCTGTTTGTTTTTCTCTTGTTAATCTGTCTTTTATTACAGGGATCTCAGCTAAGAACTCGGAAGGGTGGAGCGAAAATTACTTTATCTCCCCTACACCTTCTTTCCGTTGCTATCACCTCTTAGCTTTAGATAGTGGAGGTGAAGGCTTAGAAGGAAAAAAGAAAGAAAAGGAGGGAGGGAAGGAAGGAAGGAGAGAAGAGGACAAGAGAGGAGAGGAGGGAGGGGGAGAGGAGGGGCTCTGTTTTCTATTTCACAAATATGAAAGCAACGTATATTTGGAGAGGAGACAAGAACTGGGTGTCGGAAAAACCACCAGAGCACTTGCGTTGCTTTGCGATCTCATTCTCTCTTAGCAAAGGTGCTTGCAGAGGAGGACACGTACTCAGCAAAAGGAGGGACTGATTAGAAATTGACCACAAAGACTGTGAGTTCTATTCTTGGCTTCGTCAATGACTTCTCGATGCAAACTCAGGAAGAGTCGCTTAACTAAAAGCCACACCTGCTTGCAGATGGCACCATGTATTTTCACGTAGTGGTTTTCTAACTACTCACACCCACCTCTAGGGGATTAAAAAGTGTCTTAACAGGGGACTGGCAGCTACCCTGTGCCAGGCACTGTGCTAGATACTTTACATAAATTTAATCACAGCCAGCACTTAGCTTCAATCCAAACAGCCCTGAGGCCCATTTATGTGGCTCCCAAGTCTCTTTTAATGTTGGGGGACCCCATCTGTGCTGGGGGGATAAAAAGCCCTTTTATGTACCACAACCTCACAGACCACCCACCCCAACGATTCCTGCTTTGTCAAAACAGCCTCCATCCAATTAACAGGGCACAATTTTGATAAAATACTGGCAAAATAAATTATTCATGCACGTCAGAAATCAAATACAGATCAGGTTATCTCGTAAACTGTTCAATGTCTATAATTTGCTTTAAAGTACTTGAGCATAGAGAATGTAACGTTATGTGTACTTTAGCTTAATTTACAACCTAAGTGTAGGAGTTGCTCTAATAAGAAATTTACCTTTTAGGGGTGGGACATCAGAGTTCTCATGGGGAAATCTAGCTGCAGCAGTTGCCCCTCATCCACGGGGGATACGTTCCAAGACCCCAGTAGATGCCAGAAACTACAGATAGTACTGAACCCTGTATACGTATATGTTTCTTTTTCTGTACATACATACCTATGATAAAGTATAATTGATGAATTAGACACAGTAGAGATTAACAATAATAACTAATAATATATAAGACAATTACAACAATATACTGTAATAAGTTATGTGAATGTGGTCTCTCTGATAACAGAGATGACTTCTAAGTGACCAACAGCCAGGAGCATCTACAATGGTGACAAAGGGATGAGTCACCTCCCAGGTGGAATTGCATCACGCTGCTCAGAATGACATGCAATTCAAAGCTTACGAATTGTTTATTTCTAGAATTTTCCATCTTATAGCATCAGACTGCAGATAACTGAAAGTTTGGAAAATGAAACTGTGGATAAAGAGGGATGGCTGTACTACAATTTCACTTCCTCTATCTTGTCTTGATGAGTACAGGACAGTTTGCAAACAAGCATGGCCAAGGTCAGCGATGGGTCTTCACTGGTCAGGTTAGTGGCTTATTAATTTGCATACTGACTATTATAAATGGGTTTTTATTGGTGCAATTTGATCTGAGAGTCACATAACAGTTAAGTGTCTGGGCAAACTCAGTTTTCTGTCTCTATGCACTGGCATAACTATGAATTCATGTGTGCCTTTGCTCCCGTAGCCTGCTGTGTCTGATTGCTCTCTATTAGCCTAGCCAGGGCCTGGCACAAAGTAGGTGCTCAACACAATTCCTTGAATGAATGATGAAGACAGTGCTGTCACCACTGGGGAAAATTCATCTAGGGTAGAAAAGCTGTCCACCTATTTCAAGACCCAGGAAGAAATTGGGCAGGTTTGTGTTTTACTTTTCATGTTTCCAGATAGGACTTGCACCAGCCAATGTGCGTTGTAGTTCGAACTCTTCAAAAACGCCAGCTGACCATTTACTTCCACTTGGAACGTTTGGTCATCTTCAAGCAGGTCAACTTTTCCAGCTGTCTTTATCCGGGCACAGCAGCGGAGAGACCGTGCACTCATTCAAATGTAGGTACACAATACACAGGGGGAGTGGAGAGAATGTTCAGGCTAGGAACTTCTGATGGCTCATTACCATGACAAAGGTGGTAACAACTTGGACAGGAAGCTGAACAAAAGGCACCTACCATTCTATTTGCAATTCTAGGATTGTATTTGTAATCTCTTTCGCAGGAGCAAGAGACTGCCAGTAAAAGGCTGACACAATGGGAAGAATCCACAATGCGGAGAGAGACCGAAGGATCAGTGACTGTGAGCACACGCGCGCACGCGCGCTCGCACCCACACGCGCCATGGGTGTATCTTCTCTGTGTACGCACACATTTGACAAGAGCAACTGCTGTCATGGGGAAGAGTTTAACATTATTGACCTATGAGCTGGCTTTTAAAAATACATTCAACACGGCTGGGATGCCCATCTGAAGTGAGGAAGCATTTGAGGAAGACAAACAGGCGAAGCGGCGGTGTTTGCACGGAGCGGAGTGAGCCCCGTTAATTGTTCTCGGCAGAGTCTGAGGGTCAGCGGACACTGTAACCTGCGCAGGGGGGTACCCCCCTGTGATTAGTAATGCGGAGGGGGGAGGATCTAGAGTTAGTGTGCTCCGTAGGTTTGGGAGCCTGAGGGCATTAATTGTCCCAAAAGTCATTGACAATTTTGGTTAACAAGTGACAAATGGAATGGATCGGCCTGCTGTTCTTTGGGGCCCTCCTTTGCGCGTAGCTGCAAAACTCTGCAAATTCTGACTCATTGCCATTCGATCCCCTTTTGTTAGCTGTTTAGTGGTAACTATAGCTGGGAAGTATGTGGCAGCCGCGACCATTCAAGGAGGCTCACCATCCCTGGAGCTCAGGGAGCAAAGCCATTGCTGTTATTCAGCTGGAGAAGAATGGAACCCACAGTCCACTCTATTGTCCCGCAGACCCGGCTCCTGTCGGCACTTCGGCCTCAGTATTTAAAAAGGCGCGTGATGACCACTTAGAAGTCAGGCATCATGGAGGCCGAAGCAACTTCGCCTCCAGGTTAGTCTTGCCTTGAAGTGTGTGTGTGTGTGTGCGTGTGTGTGTGTGTGCGTGTGTGTGCTGTCGTGGGGGGCAGACAGGGCTGCCCTTCGATAACAGGGCGGCAGCTAGTACGCTGCGTTAATGTCGTTCTCTGATGCCTTCATCTTCCTCCTTCCACCCCTCCGGCCCCTGACGGACATGAACGAAGTTGGCTCCTCACCTCACTTCTCACTCTGCTTCCTTTGGTTTCTACCTTATTCGGAGCACGTGGATGCAAATGTCACTTTGTCAATCCCATTTATGCTTACAAAGTGAACACCTGACGATGAGATAGACAATTAACATTGAACAAATTCAATGCAACCAACATTTATTGAACCTCCGACTGTAATTGATTGAAAGTGCTGAGTCATTAACCAGAGCACTTTTGTGACTTTCACGGCCAAGTCAAGGTGATTCCTCCAGTTAGCCACTCGGGTGTGTATTTCTGTCTGCCAGGGAAGCCCAGGACGCCTGGTGTTGGTACTACCTAGCTGTGGAAAACAAGAGTCTTATAGTTCATGTCAACTCAGGTGAGTGCCAGCCTGCAGTCTCTTAACTTGTATTGAGAGTGACTCTGGAGTTTCCATGATGGGAATTGATGGAACGCTACAACATGGACAGTTGGGTAGAGTATAGCTCTACTACAAAAGTATCGAATGTACGGATTGCAGAACTGCGGTATTTACCTGTTCTGTTAATATCTTCATTCTTCTTTCTCCCAGACTGCCAGTCCTCAAACCTAAGCATCATCAACTCTTTCTATACACCTGTAAGCAAGGGAAAAGTCTCTTCTATTTTCCTAGGTTCTCTCCATGAGAGCTTAGAAATTAGATTAACAAAAGACATATTAATAAGAGAAAAGCATTCAAATTTATTTTATGTAAGTTTTATATGACACAGGAGGCTTCGTAAGGAGGTAAAGACCCCCGAAATGGTTAAGCCTGAGTGTTTTTATGCTAGGTTTGATGAAGAGTGGATAGTTGTGGGGAAAACATAGTAAGACAAGAGTGTGAGGTACAGGTTGCAAACTGGGGGAAACTTAGTAAGGCCTTTTCATTTGGATTATTCTCAGGGTGCATCCAACTTTGGGGATAAGGACACGCCTCTCCTCTGGGTATAGAGAGGGTACCTATCCCATGAGGGTCTTGTGATCTGCTTCAGGGCAGAAGGGGGAGGTCAGAGACCCTTCCAGCATTCGCTGTTTCTACGACCTTCAGCTTAAAATGCTCAATATGCCAAGTTTGTCTGGAAGTAAAGTCACTTTGGCCTCCATGATACCCTACTTCCAAGCACAATAAGTCATACAGAGAAAGGCAAATGTGTCATTTACACATAAAAGCTAAAAAAACCCAACTCATAGGAACAGAGTGGATTGGTGGTTGCCAGGGCCCGAGGAGTGGGAGAAACGAGATGTGGGTCAAAGGGTACCAGTTTTCAATGACAAGACAACTAAGTTCTGAGGACCTCATGTATAGCGTGGTGACTATAGTTAACAAGACTGCACTGTATACTTGAAAGTTACTAAGCGAGTAGACCTTAAATGTCCTCATCATAACCAGAACAAAGTGGGGATTACATGAGGTAAGGGCTGTGTTAACTAACATTATTGTGGTAAGCATCTTGCAGAAAATACGTGTATTCAATCATCACATCATACACCTTTAACTCACAAATGTTACATGTCAACCACATCTCAATGAAGCTGGGCAAATAAAGGTAATAGTAATTACTTTGTGATTATAGGATTGTCAATGAGATTTGTGATTCTCTTACTGATGTACCCTGAGTTTTGACAGTGATCATCCATACCTCATGTTATTTTTTTAAATAATAAATACTGAAGCAAATAGAGGATGACCAGAGCTTCCTTTCTTTCTTAATTTCAGTATAAAGTGATGCCTTCTCCTGCCACCCACTTTATAAGGAAGGGAGCTGGTAATCATAAGTGGGGTTCACACAGATGATGGTTAGTTTGTGTGCCAATGTGGCTAGACTCTGGAGCCCAGTGGTTTGCTTAAACATGAGTCTAAGGTGTTGCCTAGACGTGTGTTTCAGATGCGGTTAACATTTAACTCAGTGGACTGGGAGCGAGGCAGGTTACCCTCCCAGCACGAGTGGGCCTCATCCAATCAGTTGAAGGTGTTAAGAAACAAGACTGGCGTTCTCCCCAAAAGGTAGGAATTCTGCCTCCAGACTGGTTTTGGACTCAAGACTGCAACTGAAACTCTTGGCAGAATTTCCAGCCTGCCCTGTGGATTTCAGACGTCCAAGTCTCCACAACGCCGTGAGTCACTCCCTTAAGATAATTCTCTCTCTCTCTCTCTCTCTCCCCCCACACACAAACGTGTGTGTACACACACACACACACACACACACCATCAGTTCTGTTCCTCTAATAACCACGTTAATGAAAAGATCACTTGCGTAAGAAATTCTGATGCCCTAGGGAAAGCACATTGGTGATCGAGTCATGGCAGAGTGCCATTGGTTGGTGGAGCAGGAAGACCCCCTGCTCCGTCCACAACTGGTCCATCCATTCGCCGAGAGATCAGCTGCCCAGCTTGTACTTGGTTGTCTGGCTATTAGCGGGGCCAAACGGAGCTGAATCTGACTGGCTGATGCCAACTGGCTTTCAACAATAGAAATCTTGGTGCCAGCGAGGCCTGTGGTTTCTTTGCTGGCCCTGTAGAGAGAGACATCCTTGATGTCCCTCCTGTGCATGGCTGCCACCTACCAACCCTTAGGAAGGATACAAACGTTTTTAAAGGTAGCTTTAGCTACCCCTTCATAAAAGGAGGGTATTGTAAGAGCCTAGTAAGCATCACCAACCAAAGAACGTGAAGCCTTGTGAGGTCAAGGATGGTCTTTCACTCTCCATCGCTTCCCTGGCGTCCAGCACGCGCTGGGCCCTGAGTTAACTATTGTTGAATAACTGGATAAGAGGAAGACTGGATGAGAGTTCTTCAGATTTAAGAGAAGTCAGCACAGGTTCAGAAATGAATCGCTGACTTCAGAGGCTGTCAGGTAATGTGCAAGGATGCAGGTACAGTGGCCTAATTCTCATTCCCAGCCCTGCGCAGTGGGCTGCTTGGGCCACACTGTTTTCACATCACCACTGTACCACCTGCGTGACCCGGGATGGTCGCTGGCATCGACCCATCCGGCTCACTGTCGATGTAATCACAAGGAAAGCAACTGAGGAAAACATCGGCCGGGAAATAGCAGACATTTCTACAATCTAGTTTCATTCTGTTAAGAAACCAGGCAGAGGAATGTGCAAAAGTTGGGGGTAGGGGTTGAAGCAGATGCAGCAAATAGTGTGTGTGTGTGTGTGTGTGTGTGTGTGTGTGTGTGTGTGTTCTTAAATAAGGTAATTTAAGAGGCATATACATTTTAATGGATTCTCCAATAAGCAAAAGCAAACAGGAGACACAACCACGGTGTGTGCTCATCTGTTCCTCGGCTTTCCTGCCTGCTGTCTCCCCAGTCCACTGTCTGCAGAAAACCCTTGAGGAATGCCCTATTTAACCAAATGTCCAAATCTGATTTTGCCACACCTCTATGGAAAGGCAGCTTCCTTTATGTGTCTCCCAGCTGCAACCCCACGTTTCCCCTGGCCGTCCACCTTCCTGTCTTTTCCCTTTTGACACTATATTTCATCAACTTCTTTTTCTCCCACTCAGGTGTCATAAGATCCTGGGGTTATTAGCACTCACCCTTGGATTTTCTAAAATGAAAATGAGGACAGAGTTTGAAAAGTGTAAATGCAGTCCTGCGACTGTGTGGTTGGCTTCTTCAGGATGTAGAGGGCCAGATGGAATTAGAATGCAAGAGATTTACTGGGGTAACACTGTGAACGATAAAGGGTGGGCAGGAGTAGGTGGGGACAGTCTTCAGCCCATACAGGTCTGACACTTGCAAAAGAGTCAGGATTCTACCAACCAACGAGAAGTTGTGTGTGTGTGTGTGTGTGTGTGTGTGTGTGTGTGTGTATGTGTCTCTGTGTGTCTGTGTCTCTGTGTGTCTGTGTCTGTGTGTGTCTGTGTCTGTGTGTGTCTGTGTCTGTGTGAGAGAGACAGCAGACTCTCCATTAACCAGAACTCGAGCAACTGACCAAAACAGTGCTGGTTGCTTGAGTTCCAGTTAACGGAGAGCCTATGTACATTTATGCAGCATCTACCAATCCCCATGGATGCCAGTTAACTGAGAGTCTACTGCATACAAACACACACACACAGAGAAAGAGAGAGAGAGATTGATTTTAGGGAGTTGGCCCATGCAATATGCAGTTTGGGGGGCTGACAAGTTTAAAATCTGTGGGACAGGTCATCGGGCTGGAAGCTCAGGCTGGAAACTCAGGCTGGCATTGCTGCTTGAGGCAGAATTCCTTCTCTGGGGAACCTGGCTTTGCTCTTAAGGCCCTCAACTGATTGGATGAGGCCCACCGACATTACAGAAGATAATCTCTTTGACTTAACATCACCTCCATGTAACAGACGTTCAGCACATGCACAAAGTATTTTTACAGCACCACGTAGATTGGTGTCCGATTACATAGCGGGGTATTGTGGCCGAGGCCGGTCTGACGTATAAAACTCACCATCGTGAGGGGACAGGAAGGAAGGTTGGGTAAGAAGAGTCTCTGTGTAAGGGCTACTCTAAGAGAGTCTGAGCCAGCCCAACGGGGAGCTCTGGGTCAAGGCCACATTATGCAAAATCTTAGACCCTCCCATGCCAGGAAGAGCATGGCTTTGACTCAAACACTGGGGGCAATCACCTGACTGCACCCTTGAGCAGAGAAGAGAACAGGGTCTGGAACATACAGTCATCACACATCCCCATCGTTCACTCTCTTTCCAGACCTCGTTCTGCCACCTGGTCACTCCCTTTCACATTGTCCATGAAACAGCATTTACAGTCGTGACCTTCTGTTCTCCCCGCCCTTCATCCGCCTCCAGCGTTTCCGCCAGTTCTCCTGTCCCCTCCGTCTGCCTCCCATTCTCTCCCACCTCCCTTCTGTGGTTTACGAAGTCTGCCGGGTCACCTCCCTCTTGTGACCCTTCAAGAGAAGGGGCATCCCGGCGGGCGGGGGCTGGAGGGGCTTCTCAGCACCCCTTCTTAGCTGCGAGGAAGAAGCATGGGCTGGCACCCACCCAAGCGCATGCTTAAATAATGGGCACACCCGTGCCAGAAAATCAAAACACAGCGTGGCATCGCTGAATTCGCCATTTTATTGTCACTGATGGCCTGGTGGCTCTGCACATGGAGAAAATCTTCACAGCTTCTTCCGTTTTCTGTGGCTTGGTTAATGGGCAGGTCATTCTGGTGGTAAACATTGTATTCCCCCTGTTCATCCCCTCCTTCCCCTCCCAACCAGGCAAAACCAGAGAAAAAGACATTCACAACCGTCACCAAAGGGCTTCGTCGTCCCCCTTTAAGCGAAGATCGTTATGTAACTAAAAGATTCTTACAAACCATCTCTTCCAACCTCGCTCGCTAAGGAGAGTGACTTGTTCAAGGTCACAGAGGGAAGGTGGGAGAAGGGCAGAGCAGAAGCTGTGTTCCTGTCCCCTTCTGAGGGGGTTTAAAGAAGGAGGTAGACCAGATAGAGGCCACCGTCTCCCGCTCACAGAAAAGGAAACAGAGGTGGCCCTCTCTGGGCAGGTCAGGGCCTACCCAAGCCTCCTGACCCTTTCGTGCTACTGCCTGTTGCTAACCAGACTAGTTAGCTTCCTCGTTAGAGTCGGAGGTGGAGCCTGAGAACCTGCATGCAGAAACAACACCTGTGGAACTGCTGTCATGGAGTAATGATAGCTGTGGACTAGCACCTCTCCTTTGGCGGGTCCTTCACAGTTCTCAAAAGCACCCCTCATCTGCAGCCCCTTTCGGTGAGCACATGGCTCCAGGAGGTCATCAGGCTGCGTTTCAACAGCCCCCTTTTTATGGTTGAGGAAACAAAGGCCCAGAAAGGAAATGATTTGCCCAACTCACAGATGACGTGGACTGGATCTTTCCATTTTGGGGGCTCTTGGTACCCCCCGATTCATCCACTAGCTTGTGGCTGATGGAATAGTCTTACGCACGCAAGCCGGAAGTGGCAGTAACAGTGTGCTGCGCAGTTAGCCTCTCTCTGCTCTCAGGGCCCTCCCGGCCACACAATGGCTTCCTAACTCGCCTCCTTGCCTCCACCCCTGCCGCAGGCCCACCCACGTTCCCCACGGCTGAGGGCTGCAGCCCGAGCAAGCTGCCTTAGGCAATCGTGTCCCTGCATTCCCGAATTTGCATATCTGCAGACAGCACTTGCACGCACTATTGTTACCGTGCTAAGCGCAGGTGTAAACTGTACTGAACTAGAAAACGTTCACAGGGTGCGTGTTAGGCAACGTGATGAAAGGGGCTCATATGTTCCTCTTCTCATGCTGCTCTGGAGAAATTCCTCACCCGTGCGAGTCTGATCGCTCCCATCAGCACTGATCCAAGACTCAAATCCCAGCTGACGCTGAGGCTCCTTGGGTTGAGACCCTGCCCTGCTCGCAATCCTGATTTACCTGGATTCCACATAAACGGCTTGCAAGTTCCCTGCTCCTACTCATCTATTGGGGGGTTTTCTGCTGTGTTGTCATTTCTGCCCAAAACATGATTCTTCTCCCTCCACCTTCTTCCTTTATTTCCTTTTTTCTTTCTCTCTTTTGCCAATTAATACCTACTGGCCCCTCAGGTCTCAGTGGAAGGCTGTCCTGTGTTCTCTGACATGAGGTTAGGTGTTTCCGGGTGCAGTGACCACGTTGACAGGTCATTCTCATCGTCCATGTGCTTCCCTCTATTTCCCAGTAGATAATGAGCTTCTTGAGGGCAAGGCATGGGCGCTGTGGACTGCTTCCTCTCTGGTGCCAGCGAAGCACCCAGGATGCCAACAACTGTTAAAGAAACCCGTGAATATCTGCTCTCTGCCTCAGGGTTCCTGTTTAGTGGAAATCAGACAATGCAACCATCCCATCCATCACGGGGTTTCATGCGGTGTCATATTTTTGACCCCCACTTTCTCTTTTAGCGAGGCCTCCCTTCCTTACCTGGGAATACAAACGTGAACACCCCACACCCCATAACTTCCTGTTCACGCTTCGGCCACAGGAACACCATAGCCCTGTTCGGTCTGGGCTGTGTTTCATAGAATTTCCTAATGAACGGTGTGCAGCCCAACACACCGAGCAACGTCAGTGATCACGGGAGGAGGGCAGGGGAGGAAAATGTTTTCATCCACCCCATAAGGTTCCTGACTGGGTCTGCGTGTTTTGTGGTAGTTCTGATGCGGGGCAGGCTGATGATTGGAGGAGGGTCATCAGCCAGAGGTCGGAGGTCCGTGCAGTGGACTGGGGGAAACTGAACGCAGCCTGTGTGTCCACATTCTTCTCCAGGTTCCTCTGTCTTGGAGATCAGGGTGCTCTGATGGAGGACACCTCTCACGTCAGGATTTTATGACCTGTTTCCAGAGAGAAGGGCAGGGAAAGATCAGAGTGACCTTCCTGCCTCTGCTGTTTTCTCAAACTCCTTCAGCTTAGAATATGTCAAGGTGCCATACTGTGGGGTAACATGCCCCAAATCCCATAGAAATACATTTCTTTTTCTACCAACACTCCTGTCTTTCTTTGGGGAGATGATACAGTTACCTGTTTCCCATTTCTGGTCAATCTTCTCCCCATCCACTGGTAGAAATGGAAGGAAAGGAAGATGGTAATGTTCTTAGCTGACTGATGCTGTCATGTGACGGTACTGTGACCCCTGGAGCTTACAGATGTTTGAAGCTGACATTTTTTTGTGGGCATGTTTATGTGTCATCGTTTCTTGCCTCTCAAATGCTTGCAGGATGCTTTCCAAAATAGCCCCAGGCCAATACAAGGGGAACGCCCCCCACCAAAAAAAAACCGGAATTATCTTCTGGAGGGTGGGCCCCTTATAGCACAGGCTTTCCCTGTGAGGTGAGTGTTCTAGGAGCCCGTCTGCATCGTGTACCAACTGGCGTGGTTGTGAGAGGCTGCTTTGCAGCTTCAGCAAATTTTTTTTGGAGGCTCTTTCAATCTGTTTGCCCATTTCATGATGGATGATTTATGCAAACAACGTGCAGTGTGACAGTGCACCTGCCCACACTGTGCTGAGTGTTCGGCAGTTTGTGACCAAAAATGACATGACTCCTGTGCCCTACCCTCCCTATTCACCTGATCTCACACCAAGAGACTTTTTCTATTTCCCCAATAAAGAAAGTCCTCAAAGGGAAATGTTCTGCCGATGTGGAAGAGGTGAAACGAAAAACAGCAGAAGCACTAAAAGGCATCAAAATTCAATAACCGTTTTGAGCAGTGGAAAAAGCATCTCGATAGGTGTATTGCATTTAACAGAAAGTACTTTGAAGGTGACTGAAATTTAAACATTGAAGAATAAATACACAATTTTTTATAAATAAATTCTGTGTCGTTTGGGGCTCCCCTTCTATTACTAGACTGGGTGCATCTCAGGTCCCTAGGATCTGCCCTTGGGGAGAGTGCACTGACACAGCCCTCTCTCTGGGGACTCCAGGCCACAAAAGCTTTTCCAAGGATGAATCTGGCAGTGACATTCCATGTGTTTCCAGCTGCAGAGCACATGTGTCCAGCTCTCAGAGTGATTCGTTGAAGCCCCTCTCACCAGGTATGAAGGAAGGGGGAGATGTTTGGTTTGAAGCTCAGTTAGAGAAAAGGGATCACAAGGTGAGGGCTCTGGAGCGAGGGTGCCTCTGGGACCCTCTAGCTGCTTCATGGGGAGTAGATGCCACGAGTCCTGGACTTGCCCAGGTTCTGGGAATGCAAAGATGGAAACTAAGAGCTGGGGTCCCCAGGGGCTCATCAGGTGGAGATCGGCATCGTTCGTACCCCTCCCTACCCTGCGATTGTGCAATTCCATGAAAAGGAACAGGTTATAACAGGAAGGCCTGCGACTTCACCTGAATTTCCTCTCTTGGTTGCCAAAAACCTTGGGTTAAAAAAAAGTTCAGAAAGATGGGTGGGGGCCTTCTCTCCCAGGTCTTCTTGGAATTGGCCTTTCTAAATTGCAGATAATTCCTCTAAATTTCCAAGTCAAGGATTAGATGAGCAGACTGTGATCTGCATCCCATTCATCAATGCTCCAGCTCTTGCTTATGTAAAAGGTGAAATTTTCCATAGTGATTAGATTGACTTTTAAAAATTCAGTTAATGAATTTTAAAAATACACAGTCGTCTTAAATGGACTGATCTGTCCTGGTAATGCCGGCATTTATTATTCCATTCCTCGGAATGCGCTGCCAGATAGCAGTTTTATGTGGAACCCCCTCTCAGGCAACGAGAGCAAGATGAGACGTCCTGCGGCCTTTTCGAGTAGGAAAAAAATGTCTTCCAGGGGCACTGCTTAATCGGCAATTTTAAAAAGACCCAAATGAAGTCATAAAATGCAGGCATGCCTCTCCAGGTCTTTCTGTGAGAATGGCATCAAAAGGTTTTACTGAAAGACTTACAGTCCAGAGGTGGGAAGATGAAGGCATTTTCTCCAGGAAGGGGGTGACAGCAGAGGGTCCTTTGTTTCCCAATTTAATGGAATTCTAATCCAAAAACACCCGAGGAGATGATCTATTTAAATAACAATGCCAGGTCTGACACAAGAACTCCCAGAAACAAGGAAATGAACACTTACAGCCGAAAAGTCAGGGCAGCCAGGCTGCCCTCAGCTGAGACTATTGAGCCAACAAATGA
>PVJL010004395.1:61020-130665 GCA_004026885.1 Lyroderma lyra
GTGTGTGCGTGTGTGTGCGTGTGTGCGTGTGTGTGCGTGTGTGTGCGCGCGTGTGTGCGTGTGTGTGCGTGTATATGTACGTATGCGTGTGTGTGTGTGTGTGTGTGTGTGTGTTCCAAACTAACTGACATTTGAGGGCTTAAGTGTTTGAGTCCACAAAAAGTGAATAGACCATATGGTCTATTGTAGAATAAGTAATTACAGACTTATTAAAAATACATGTTAATTTTACTCACTGACTCTCCTTGATAATGGCTTCCTCAGGAGCTAATCCATCCTGCCTATTACACGTAGCTGACTTCCGGTGCAGGAACCCCTCGTCCTGAACAAATGGCTGGAGCAGGATCCAAGCTGACCCAGTCTTACGCCAAAGCCGAAATCACTCCCCTTCAGTGATGCGGACAATATAAGATTATTTTCTGTGCTGCCCTTTAAATTCTTATTTCGAGCCAGAGGCAGAGAAAACAGGAAAGACGTTTCTGTTCCCCGCAACCCCTCACACTGAAAGGAAAAATAGATAAAACCAGTAATTTCATCGCGGATAAGACAGAAATTTCGAGTTGATACTTTAAAGAATAGAGTACTCATGTAGGTTAACAACCCCAGAGCAAATCACAGATACTTGCAAATGGGTTTACAAATATTGTCCCGGGCTGGTTTAGGGAAAATGGCCTGGACAATTTTTTCCCAGCTGCTAATGACCAAATTACTCCTCAGTGCTTCTCAAACTTGATATGCTGGTGGATCCCAGGGCACCTGCAGACTGAAGGTGATGTTTCGGTGTGTCTGGGGTGGGGTCTGGGATTCTGCATTTCTAACCAGCTCCCTGGCAATGCTAATCTAGGGACCAATACATGTCCCTCTTCCATGATAGGATGCAGCATGGTGATGAAAGTCTTCCAGAGGTAGCAATGCTCATGGGGCAGGGGTGTGGGGCTTTAGGGTTCTAATGGAACTTCCGGCCCAGGCTTCACCTGGAGGGTTGCCTTTGTTTTAAGGTCACCGAATCAGGGGACGCCTGTGATAACCTGATGTCTGTGGCTCCAGGCAAGCCAGGACATTCCATCAGGGTGCCTCAGTGAGGTCAGAAGCAGAGAAATAACTTAGTGTGTTTCCTAAAGTCTGGAAATGAAATTTCCCCCCCATTACTTTTCATAGTGGTCTAGATTTCACTTTCACTCCCAGACCTAGTCTCACTTGGGTAGGAAAAAATGCTTAGATCAGCACAAAAGATTAATACATCAGCAATTCTGTTATTGTGTATATTGATTCTCCAGGGGCCAGAACAGACCCTCAAAGGTGAGTGTAAGTGGAAAATACACATAGGCAATATTCCACCAGCTGTATTTATGAGGCATTTAGAGCGTCCCGGGAGAGCTGCAGCTTAAAATCTATCAAAGCTTTGGGTTTTTCTCTTTTGCCCAAGGAGATGTCAACAATTGTTCATTTTGCAAGTTTCTGTAGGATTTGAATGCTTCCCATGAACAGTGCCTAGAAGGAAAATGGTGTCTTTCCTGCCTATAGGTGAGAAATGTTTGGGGGCCGAGGGGCATTCTCTCAACTGCAAAAGCATCAGGACTTTGCAAGCCTGTGCCATTGTTGTTTTTCATGTTGCCCCTGCCGTTTTCATGCTCAGAGAGTGCATGTCCTGGGCCATGAGATGTGGCCAGTTACCTTTAGCCTTAGTATTGCAAGTTTCATCATCCTCTGTGGGAGTGCTGCATCTTAAGGACTATAGTAGTGGGTCCAATTTCTTAATTCATTCCTTTCTTTTTTCTGATGTCCTCGTTGTGTGCAATGGTCTCTGATCTCAAGGCCCAAGAAGTCGGCTTGCTGAGTGATGCCAAACCAAGCCAGGTTATTTAAAGATGCATCTGGTCATTCCCATGATTCGTTTATCCGCCAAAAATACCCCCACATTTGTGTAATGTTCCCTGTGTGTCAGATTTTCTTTCAAAGTGTGGAGATAGAGAAATATCCCCTGAAAGTGCTCCCAGCCCCGAGGAGGTGACGGGCAGGTAACCGTGATCACAGAACAGTGTGGGAAGTGCTCTGATAATAAAAATAACTCCCATTCTGGAGCGCTTACTATTCTGGTACTACATATGTTAATGTATTCTCTCTAATCCTCCCACTGCGCACCAATAAGTTTTATTTTCCCCTCTGTTTGGGGAAATCGACTGAGAAATGTTCAGAAACTTGCCTAAGGTGACATTGCTATAAATGTTAGCACTGGGACTCAAACTGAGCCTTCGGAGGCTCAGAACCTCCTGTTCTTCACATGTTGCTCCTACGTGTGCTAGGAGAGGAGCAGCAGCACCAGTCAGGGGGCTCAGGTTTTCCAGAGCGGGGAGAGAAGCGGCCCTTCACCACTCAGTCTCATTACAGAGCCTCGTACGAGGGTGCCCCCGACTCCTGCGTGGTGTGTGGGCAAAGGGAGGTGACCATCCCACCTTTCTTTGGTTGCTTCAGGAAAAGCAGCAACTGATCAGGGAGGGTACAAAGGCAATAATCAGGTGGCAGCTGTCGTCCTTCGAAAAGGTGACATTTCTCTGGGCCACGCCAGGTCGGAAGGAAGCGTCGTCTGTGGTAATGACACTCACCACACTGTCCGAAAACGCGCGCTCCGTTCAGCTTTGTCACTTGGAAGAAGCGCCTGTCCTTCCCAGGGCTTCGGCTCACGTAGCTCTCACAGGGCCCAAGGCAGCTGCTGCGGGACCCGAGTGAACGAGAGCAAAACCTCATCATTTTGAAAGACAGGCAATCGAGGGCCTCGTTTGAAATGATTTCTGAAAAACATTCTGACTCTGGGGTTTTTTAAAAGAAATACTGACAATTATGTTATAGTATTTGTCTTTTCCTTTCTTCCTTTCTTCCTTTCTTTCTTTCTTTCTTTCCTTCTTTCTTCCTTTCTTTCTTTCTTTCTTTCTTTCCTTCCTTCCTTCCTTCCTTCCTTCCTTCCTTCCTTCCTTCCTTCCTTCCTTCCTTCCTTCTTTCTTTCTTTCTTTCTTTCTTTCTTTTGCAATAAAATCAGAAATGAATAGGGTACTAATCAGGAAAATTAGCCAAATGAATCTAAACTTACAATTTACGCCGACACCGTGTTATGTTGTTGTCGAGCTCCCAAAAGCACCGATTTCTAAATGACAACCCTTCATGCAAACTTCTTGCCCAATAAAATCACTGCATTTTAATTAATATAAATTCCAAAATGCTGGGCCCAATTAAGGAGCTTTTACTGCAGAGCAGGTCGGGGGGGAGGGTCGTCAGGCCACACGTGCACTAACAGCTCTCAGAAGCTGGTCGCCAAAAGGCTGGCAGCCCCTCCAAGAGTGGGAGGGGGTGGGGCGTGCAGGCTGTGCGGTGGGGCAGCCCCGTCGTTGTCCCACAACTGCTTCGCTTTGTATTTGCTGGTGGCGGAGTGCCCGCCACGTGACACGGTGGCCACCAATAGGAGCGCGGCCCGGTCGCCGCGGCTCTGACAGCTCTTTCAGGGCAATGCCACGTGCGCGTGAGCGCTCACACACCCAGTGTCCCTGTCCCCGTGGCTCCCTTTGCCCTGGCGACTGCGTGGAGGACTTCGGTAGATAAACTTGCTCCTGAAAGGAAGGTGACAGTGGCTGGGGTTTGTCCCAGCCTCTCTCCAACGCCCACTTTATGGGAGGAACACCAAGGATGGAATAATCCAGATATTGTCACCAGACCTTTCCCTTGGCTTGCAGGGTCTGTGGGTCCAAAGCAAATTTTTAAAAATGTTTCAACTTTGTAAAAATGAAATGTGCCTGACGATGTCCCCGACTTTGCTGGCCACCACCCGAGTGTGCTTGCCCTCCGGAAGCCAAGGGCCAGGGCTCACGGGAGGGGGCACACGGGGTCCGCCTCTCTGCTCGCTCTTTTCCTAACTGAAGAATGTTCTGGAGCGTTACCGAGCACTCCGTTCAAGCTCACAGCCTGGTGCTTACTCTACTCCCATGTAAGGCGTCCCTCTCGGAGCCCTCCCGAGAGTGGCCCATGCCATCCCGGCCACCACGTGTGGCCTGCCCGGGCTTCCTCAGAGCCACTGCACCGCCCCACCCCCCCACGTGCACACCTGTGCCCTCCTCGGACCCGGAATCCCCCCGCCCGCACCGAAGGCCTGCGGGAGCCCGGCCGGGGGGACAAGGCCCACCCCCTGCTCTGGTCTAGGGCGCTGTCCCCTCTGTTGCCCCTCTCACCTCTCCTCCCGTCCACGTGGCCCTTTGGATGCTTCATCATGGCAGGTGGTGCTGTGGGCTGATGAGTAAGCACTTCGGGAGCGTCCTGGGGCACCTGAGCTGCACAATACGTGGAAAGGAAGGGCTCCGCGTCGACCCCAATGGCTCCCTGTGACCACAAATAAGTTGGGCTGAAGGGAATGAATGAGGTGAGGGGGCGGGAGAAAGAGAAAGGGGAGGGGGGAGAGGGAGAGAGTGACCTGCCAGTACTCCATCTGCTGGAACTTGGTTTTCGAACCACGTTACTTTAATCACGTGAATTTTTAAACCACTCTCAACCCGCAGCCACAGGGAAGAGCTGAACGTCGGCCACAGGGGACGTTCACATCCCTGCTCCACTGACCAGGGTATTTGCCAGCCATCTTGGACCGCGCAAGGAGGCAAAAACCTGTCCCTAGAAGGAATGACTCGACTCGCACCCCGCAAACTGCATGTTGGGGGTTCTCTAATGCACAGGGCGATACCGCCATCTCAGCCACAACTCTCGCTGAGTGACTTGGATTGGCTTTTCCACAGCGCCCCAGTTTGATGCCAAGAGTGGCCAGTGATTCTCTCTCCCTTATTTACAGGAGGCACCCTGTGTGGGTAAGCGCCTGAGCTAATTTCCCCTGTGGTTCCATGGCTCCCATCTCCCCCTGCCTCCACCCACGACCTCTCCACCATGTGTACACGCACACACACACAGATGCACACACACATACACACATGCACGCACACACACACACATGCATGCACACACATACACACACACGCACACACATGCACACATATACATGCATGCACGCACAAACATACACACGCATGCACACGCACATACACATGCACGCACACATGTACACACACGCATGCACACATACATGCATGCACGCACACACGTATACACGCATGCACACACATGTACACACACATACATGCATGCACGCACACATGTACACACACATACACACGCACGCACACACATGCACACACGTACACACACACACTTCCCCCATATTTGCAATGCAATTCATTTATTTTCCCAACGTATAACTTATTTCACCTGTCCCCAAACGAACACTTAGGAAACGCCTATTATGCCAAATTCTGAGCTAGGTCCTGCCCCCGAGATGCTAAAATCTACAAAGGGTAAGAGAGGCGTCAGCAGCTAACTGCAGGTACTTAACCTCCGTAACCTCAGTCGGCTCACCTCTAACATGGGCATCTGCTAACATGTAACCGAGACGTCTGTTCTTACCGGGAAGTGTGATGGTGTCACGTCTTTGCAAATGTCACACACCTTTATTGGACCATTGAGATGATCTCCAGATAAAAGACGCCACACATAGAGTTTTCTGCTCAGCCCCCTGGAGCTCCGAGTTTCCTCCTGTTTGGGGCAAAGCCTCTTCCTCTTCCTCAGCACTAACCGCCCCACCCGTTTCTCTACCTTCCCCGTTTGCAACAGAGCTATACTATCCTAGTTTTTCCTTCTCCTCTTGTGTCATCTTTTTCTTATTATTACTATTATTGTTTTCGTAAACTTACTATTACTAACCGAAGCCTAACCATAACAGATTGACTGTGGCTTTAGCAGAGATCTAGCAGAGGCAAAGAAAGTAGAGGAGACGGGAAAAACTGAGCAGCAGCTGAACGTCAAGGGCACACGTTATCAGATTGGCGGCCAAATGATGAGCCGAATACCTTGACGACAAGTCTCCTGGAACTCTCTTTGGGACAATTTAGTAAGGCTGGAGCGGTGCATCACTTCTGCGCTGGCTTGCAGCCTGGCCGGCTCTGGGAAGTGTGGTCAGCGTTTCCGACTGAGCGTGGCGTCCGGAAATCCCGCCCAAGCTCAGCAAACGCAAGAAGAGTCCCTCTGCCCGCTAAATATTTGCAAGAGAAAAGAGAGTGAGACGTATGGGTGTTGGAAGACGGTGAAATAATGCAGGATTCTTCCGGTCGCCAACCCCTCCAACATTTCCAAACGCCCCTGGTCGCCGGCAGCCACCTCCCAACTCCGCCCACGTCTACATGCAATTTACCCCCACGCCAGGGCCCCCTCTGCGAGCCATGGGAGGGACAGTCCTGCTTCACTCAGACCACTTGCTTGTTGGGCACCACTGTCAGGGGGTGGCGGGGGGGCACCTTTTTCCGATTCCCACAAAGGCTTCTTGCCGTGGGCTGGAATCGGCACCGCCCTGTCTTGTGGAGACACCAGCCTGACGGACACCTTCTGCTTGCTCCCGGGCATGTTCGAATCCCGTGGCTATTCCCCCGCCTTGTTTCCCCTGTCGGGCCGCAGGCGGAGTAGGCACAGTGTGACCGTTTGCACGCAGACCGAGCTGGGCTTGACTCCTCCACCTGCCACCTTCCGTCCAGATAGCCTTGCGTAAATGACCCACCTCCCCAGAATGCCGGGGTCCCCATCCATAAAAGGGGCACGGTCCTCGCCGTTCTTGAAGAATTTCTGAAAGGTTAGAAAAAGTATAACCGACAGATCCGGCACAGGATGAATCCAGTCTTTTAACAGTCTGCAAATCATCAGGAAGAGAAAAATGCCTTTCTTGAAGTTTTTGAGAGAAAAAGAAATTTGTGCCTGGCCCCTAACTTAAACAAACTGTACCACCTTGAGTGGGTTTTGAACAATGGTTGCATCTCACCTTAAAGTAGTCTGAACATAAAAAAATACAGATAGACCAAACAGAAACATGTCGCATCCTGGTTTTATTCTTTCTTTCTAATAATGCCAGCCATCCTACTGCTTGAAAGAAGGATTCAATTTTCAGTGTCTTGATTTGTTTGTTGCTTTTCACAGAAAACCTATAGCTCCTAATTAAGTACACCTCTAGATTTGGGACGTGCACATGTTTGTTACAGACTGAACATTACTAACAAAGATAATCGTGAAGCACCTGCAAGTGACAAATGAATCAGAGGTGCAGAAACAAATCCAGCTGATTAAGTCATATGTCACCAGGAGAACTTAGGGTCGAGGACAAGAGAAACAAGTCAATACGTCAAATTTTCAAAATGGGACTCAGGATTCATTTGTCTAGAGATGGGATGGAAATGGAGAACTCGGTTAAACTAGTGAAATGTTTGATCTTAGGAGAACCTAGTGATCACATGGCCCCACCCCCCTGGTTGGGCAGATGGGGAAACTGAGGCGTGAGGAGTCACACGGCTTACCTAGGAGGCATTGCTAGGGCCACAACCCAGGCTTTCTGACCCACTAGCCACCGGCGAAGTCTCCATTCCACCCACAGCGATAGCAGGTGTTGTCCTGAGACCCGCACCATTCCGCTGGGATAGGACAGGAATTTCAGGTCTAAATCTTTCTGGCCTGCACTTTTCCAGGTCATACCCCGTTGGCTCAGTAGGAGAGGCAACGCGGTGTAATGGGGGACAGCAGCTGGGGACTGGACGCTCCCTCTAACTTCGTATGCAGCTCACAGCATCCACGCTAGGAGGGTGCCTGGCACGTCGGAGGAATTCGGGACATCTTTACTGGATGAACAGACTTTGGATAGGCACTGGCACCCCTTATTGGTGTAAGAAATGCGACGCTGATGAATATGGCCTTCAGATGATTAGCAAGGAAGGAGGGCAGAGAACGGGGCTACCATGTGCAGAAGCAGGGGGTCTTGCATCCTGGCCTTTTCTCCCAGCTACCAGGTGACCCAATGACACTTTCTGAAGTTGGTTTTCCTCAACTCTGAAGTGGGACGATGACGTGCATTTCACAAGGTTTTATGAAGGCTTTCCATGGTGCTACTACTAGCTTGCACTGGGCATAGACGAGGATAAGAAATAATGACAGATGAGATGAGAAGACAGTGTTGTGACAATAGGCATCCTGTTGGGTGGGAAAGAGTCAAATTCTTTTGTGCACGGTGTGCACAAGGTCCAACTCCAACAAACTGCACACTCCTCCACATCAAAGCGGACCTCACGCATTTGTCCCTGGGTTTCGTGTGACGTGTCCCACTCCTCCTGCCTTCTGGACTCACGTTACTTCTGTTCCCTTCTCCTCTTGCGTCCCTCATGGTGGTGCTGGCAGGCTTGAGTGCTCCGTCTGATTGGGTCTCTGAATGTACACTGTCATCACCGCTCTCAGAGGACCTGAGACAAGGCCAGGGGGCCCAAGGCCTGTCCCGTCCTGGAGGGACAGTCGTGGCCCAGTCTTGCCCTCGGAGAGACTGTTCTCCAAGAAGAGTCTGGAGAGGTGCAGCCACAGTTGAGGAATGCCTGTAGCCACCAAAAGCTGGGACAGACAAGGAAAGACCGTCTCCTAGCGCCTCCCGAGGGTAAGTGGCCCTGCTGACACCAGGGTGGGACGTCTGGCCGCCCGCGCTGTGAGAGAACGGGTCCCTGTGGCTTTGTCACCAGCTGGCGGTGAATTGCTGCAGCAGCCACAGGAAGTGAGCGCACACACGGGGAGGTGCAGGGCGGCAGCTCAGGCCTTGGCGGGCTTCCCCCGCGGCGCCCCGCGATGAAGGGCCCATAGATCATCAGCTTCCAACCCCAGCCAGCACCTGAGCACCCCCGTGTTGTCACGGGCGATGCTGCGGGAAAGGGTGAGGTGGCCTGTCCGTGGCCCTGGCCCAGGGCTGCTCTGGGTGCCAAGACCGGACAGACCTGAATTGTCCGTAGTTGCACAGACCCCCTCAGGGCCAAAGGACTAGAGGAAAGAGCCATTGGAGACCTGAGGAGGGGACAGTCAGCAAAACCTTCTGGATCCCTCTCGGGACTGCAGAGCTGGCTTCCTCCTGGGGTCTGCGCTCTGGATAGACCCTCAGCTCTCTGTTGCATGGTGGGGCATTTGCAGTGGCCAAGAGGGGCTTTTTCTATGAAGAACATCTCAGAAACTGGGGCGGGGGGCTGCCCGGGCTGGCAGTGGCACACTTGCTGGAAAGATCCACAGCTCTTGGCAGAGCAGTGCTGGAAACTCCTCTGGGAACGAGGGCCCTCCAAGCAGGGCGCTGTCATTTCTCAAGAGTCCCAAGGTGTGGGGCTGCAGAGCCAGCTGCAGCTGAGCACGGCCGTGCTCCTCCGCACCCCCAGAGCGGGGTCTCCTGGTTCCTCCGCAACGCTGCATTGGTGTGACCATCGGGCCTGAGCGTCCCTGTGCTCCGATGAGCGGGGGCCCCCCCCACCCGGCCCCTCTTCCCTAAAGCTCCGCCCCGGCCGCGCCTGCGCCTCACCCAGACTCGCAGGAGCTGCGGCAACGACAAGGCCGCGGAGAGCAGAGGCCCCGTGTCCCCCCCGCCCACAGCGGGGACCCTAATGAAGCCCTTTCAGTGTTCAGGGCCGCTGTCTCCACCCCGGGCGGCTGGGAAGGGCTGTCCCCACCGACAGGACGCTTTAGGTGGACCTAGGACGCGGCTCAGAGTGGTCACAGATGTCAGCCACCCCGTGCGGGGGTGGGAGAGGGCGTCAGGCCTGAGATTGAGGTGTGACACCCCAGCCCCCAAACTAATCAGGTGACGGGACTTCCTGGCACTCACGGAGGTTCTAAAAGTTTCTACAGTGGCTCCTGTCCAAGTTGGTTTCCAGTCAGGAGCGCAGGCGGGCTTCATCGCTGCGTTGAAACAAGAGCTAACTTGTTTGTCCGACTCCTTTTCGGGGGGAGAACCCGTCCTTTCACTTCTCCTCTCTGAAACCAGGTAGTGGCCTGGGACAGCGTCCCCTCGGAGGGGTCCCTTTCCCCAAGTCCCGGTCCCACAGCTCTTTGTAGCACGTGAGCCAAGGGCTTCCCCCACCCTTGTATGTATTTACTCAGGGAGTCGCCTGTGCTAGTACTATGTGCGTTTCTACAAAGTGTTTTTATGCTGTTTTTATAAAGTGTTACTTTTTAAATGACCAAGTCATTCATCACGTTGGTTAAAAAAGCACGTGTTGATGCCATGTGGGAGTCGGAGGCTGAAGGACCCCGCCACCGCACGCGCCGGGATCTGCGGAATGTCGCACGCCTGGGTCGCTTACGTTTTAATTTTCCACCTTAGTCATGGGTGGGGGGACGAAAGGACGGCCGCCCTGCGGACACCGGCAGGAGATCCGCAGCAGAATCGGCTCGTCGCCCGAGCACCCCCCGCTGAGCCTCAGGCCGGTTCGAACGCCACACAGGCAGCGCCGACAGCCGGCAGGGCTCCCAGGAGGCTTGGCGGGCGCGAATGGGGGACAGATGGGTCCGTCTTTGCGTTAGGGTGCGTGCTGAAACAGAGGTGCTAGGCGCTGAGTTACATCCCCCCCATTTCATATGTTGACGCCCTAACACTGATGTGACTGTGTTTGGAGACATGGCCTTTATAGATGTCATTAAGGTTAAATGAGGGCGTACGTGTAGGACCCTGATCCGACAGGATTCGTGTCAGTACGAGAGATGCCACGGTGTGAGCGCCCCAGGAGGAGTCTGGAGCCAGGAAGTGGGTTCTCGCCACCACCTGACCGTGGGAGCGCTCTCATCACCAACTTGCAGCCTCCAAAAGGCTGAGAACGTTGATGTCTGTTGTTTAAGCCGTGCGCTCTGGTGTTTTGTTACAGCAGCCCGAGCTGACGGACTCGGCGAGGGCGACAGAGCCCTGCACGCAGCCTGGCTGGCCCCTCCTCCCAGCCCCTGCCCATCACTGGTCCATTCGTGCTGCTACCGCTGGGATTCTGGAAGTGGGACTGATGGTTATGTGTGAATGTGTGAGTGTGTGAGTGTGTGTGTGTGTGTGTGTGTGTGTACGCTTGCACACACGCACACTCCATCTCCTCCTCCCAGTGAGAGTTTCTGCTTCTCCCTTCTCTGCTGCAGCTTATGTACCACTGAACTTGACCCCAGTGGGAGACAAGACCTTGGGGGCATCCACTGGACACCTTGGAGCATACACATACTTTCATGTTGTCAGCCGGCTTAACTCAGGTGGAAATTCACTCGGCAAGCCAATGCCCACAATGGCCTTGCTTTACAAGTTTAAGAGTTCTCTTCCCACTCTTGCAAGTTCCAAGCCTACGCCAAGCCTAAATTATTGAATTATTAATTATTTAGTCTCTCCTGTCCCTCCACGCCTTGTCCCCACAGGGGCCGCTTGTGGACTCCAGGTTTGTCCCCATCAGCTTAGGATCACACAGACCCTACACCCAGCTCCTATAACACAAAGCCCACATGTGATTAAAAAAAGAAAAAGAAAATACATGAAAACCTAGGCGACATGTGACATGGAAAGGAAGATCTCTAGTTTTTGCTGTCGATCTTTTCAAAACACATCACCATTCCCACCGAGGTGTATTTCACAATGGAGGTGACTTTCTGTGGCTCTAAATAGCTCAAGGAAGCTATAGTGCCAACAAGGACAGGCCCCCAAATTGCTGCTTCTCAGGCTTTTCTGCTGTGACCTGAGAAAGGCATTTTATATCCCCAACGAGTCCTAAGTGTACACACACATGCACACACAGAATCTGAAACAGCTGCTTCACAAAACATTAAGTACCTTACTGCCTGGGATGCGCTCTGATGTCATCGAGTCTAGTCTGTTTCATTAAAAATGTTGGTTGGGAGCTAAATTGATATGATGGTTAATTTTATGTCAACTGGACTGGGCTAAGCGATGCCCAGATAGCTGGTAAAACACTCTTTGGGGCTGTGTCTGTGAGGGTGTCTCTGGGGGAGGTTAGCGTTTCAATAGGTAGACTGAGGAAAGGAAATGGTCCTCGTGGGCATCAACAACCTGTTGATAGAATCAAAAGTGGAGGAAGGGTGAATTTGTTGAGCCGGGACACTCATCTTCTGCCCTGGGACATCAGTGCTCCTGGTTCCGGGGTGTTTTGGACTCAGACCAGGGCTTATACCATCAGCTCTCCTGGTTTGAGGTCTTTGGGCTTGGAAAGAGTTACAGCCCTGCCTTCCTGGCTTTCTAGCTTGCAGATGGCAGACTGTGGGATCTCTATGCCTCCATGACCATGCAAGCCAATTCCTATAATAAATTCCCACTTACGTCTCTTTCTATACATCTATTTGTTCTGTTTCCCTGGAGATCCCAGATAGCAGCATGTATTGGTATTTGCAAGGAGATAGAATCAGTGTTTAAATTTCAAGGACAGAGTTTGGTCAGAGGAAGCGTAGTGTGTAAGTCAAGACCCCTGTCTTTGGAGTCCAGTGGTGGTCCTGGGTTTGAGTCTCAGCTTTGCCCCTTAACCAGCTGCACAGACTTGGGTGGGTCCTCTCATGTCTGTGTTCAATGGGGACAATGACACTTTCTCTACAAGGTTGTGCTGAGTTTTGGAAGGTGAACTACACAAAACGCTTAGCACTGTTGCCCACAAACAGCAAACTCCTCGTGAAGTAGTTATTGTCACTAATGGGCAAACACCCAGTGGGTCAGTCAGGTTGTGGGCCAACCCTGGAGGCTCTGAACTTTTTCTAGAAGCTGGCGAGTCCCAGGTGGCGGAATGGGCAGTGATGGGCTTCTGGGACGTAGGTGCTGGGATGTTTATTAACAATAATAAATGGAGAACCATTCATCTCAGAGGCTGAGCACGCTCATCTGAGAGACTCACCAGCAACGTGGGACTTACGTCATGGCTTCCGCTCTGCCACTTTGGGTCATTTTGCAGTGACATGATCTTGTGGAAAATGGGCACACAGAGGCCAAATTCTGATCTTAGATGCTCATGTGTTACGTGAGCTTTCACAGGTATTTCTTTTTTTTTTCTGTCATTTCTTATACTAATAGGAAGTTCAGTATCTGTGAAACTTCCAGGCAGACTGAGAGGCATGAGTACATTTAAAAACTACAGAAAGAGGCGTTGAAGCACTCGTGGACAGACATATTATCAATACAAAGGTTTTGCTGTGTATCACTACTGTCTATCTTTCCTGGGTATTTCATTGTGAAGATTTGTGTTTGGCACTTCATCTCTCCTTCCTTTTTAAAGGATAAAATTCATTTCTAACTACCTTTTGAAGGCCAATTTATGCTTGAGCCATTTGATTAATAGGAGTGGGGGCGACCAGCTCTCCAATCAAAGCACTTTTGAATAATTCAATGCCCCATATTAACAGAGGAGAGTCCCTGCCTGACACGGTTTACTGTCTCCATTGTGGTGCAAATCCAAGCTGCCCCTCCCCCCCAGACGCCTGGGCCCAGCCCCTCCGCCTCCACCCTCTCCCCATCCCTCATGCAGAGCCCACTAGATCCACAGATGACTGTACAGTTCGTGCAAAATAATAATAATAATAATAAGTAACAGAACAGCCAGGGCTACCCCTAAACCTGCTCCCTGCCTGAGTCTCAGGTCACAGACCCCAAAGAAGTGTCCACCCAAAGTGGGGACCCTTTTCAAATTGGCTTTGTTAGAAGTTTAGAGCATACTTTTCTAGTCATCTTTCTGTATATTCATATTCACAGATAAATTTATAGAAGGGTATAGTATTATTTTGTATTTCTTCAACATAAATTAAATGATGTTGTTTTATGCATGTCATTCAGCACGTATCTTTTTTAACTCAGTTATGGTGACTGTCGAATGTTTTGTGTCATTACACTGAAACTGACCATAAACTGAGGTTAAATATCCATAACATGAATCTGCTTTATTTTATTTATCTACTGATGACTGTTCAAATTACTTATAATTTTCTTTTCTGTTTTGCTATTAAGAATTGGCAAAGAATACATCCCTGGGCATAGTTGTGATTGTTTCTGTCAGGCATTGTATTCATTTGCTAGGGCTGCCATAATGAAGAACCATAAAGGTTCTCGCATTTGAGTGGCCTAAATAAGAGAAACACACTTTCTCACAGTTCTGGAAGCTAGAAGTTCAAGGTCAAGGTGTTGGAAGAGCCATGCTAGGGAAGGATCTTCTCCAGGCCTCAATCCTAGCCTCTGGTAGTTCCTTGGCCTATGGAAGTACAACATCAATATTCACAAGGCATTCTCCTGATATGTGCATCTCTGTCTAAATTTCCTTTTTAAAAGGACACCAGTCATATTGGATTAGGGGCCCACCCTATCCCAGTACCCCTTCATCTTAAATAATCATATTTACAATGACCCTCTTTCCAAGCAAGGTTATAATCTGGAGGACTAAAGGGTTAGGATGTCAACATATGAAGTCAGGGGGACATAATTTCCCTCATAATAGGCATTGATTTTTAAACTTCTCCCATCATGCAACTATATCAGTGAAATACATTTTTGAACATGTGCCAAAATATATGTGCATTTAAATAATTTGTAAATTGTATGTATGTGGCTTTGTACTAATGTGTGATCGTTATGATAGTTTAGTTGGGTATTTTAATGGTATTTGGGCCAGAAATTTTTAGAATATGCATGCTCTGTCCTCAAGTAGTCTTATCGCTCCACAAGGCTCTCAGAGTAAATATATGCATGGGAAAACGATGTGTGGAGCCAAGCAGCTCTTGATTTTTAGCTGGAATTTCAGGTCCTCAACCATAGTGCACTCCGTGGGCTGGGCGAGAGCCCATGTAAGTGAACTCTGCCTGGAGTCACAGCAGACAGAGACATTATGTCATTTCCTTCCCCAAGCCTAAGCCTTCAAACTGTGTCACTCTGAAGAAAATGCCAGTCTCCCAGAGAGAGCCAGAGAATCAGCAAGAACTCTGGGCCTGCTCCGTGGGAGAAGAAAGAACATTTGAAATTGTGTGTAAGAGAGGGATCATATCAGGGGAGTTGAATCAGGGACACACCCATCTTTTAACACGCAACGTCTACACTCATTACACCCACCACCATGTTGGCCAGTGAAGGTCACACAATGTGGCTAATGACAGTAACACCTCTTTCTGAGAGCGAAGTTCTCTCCACCCACCCCACCCTGAGGAGAGCAAGGAAAAACAAAGAAAAGAAGAGCCTTGAGTTCTTTTTTTCTAGAAGCCACGAATCCAGCGCTCCTTCCAACTCATCCCACCAAACCCTACCACATGGCTTCAGGTCAGGAGCTTTCAATTACTTCTGCCATAACTTCACCCTATATTTGGATTGGCTCCCTTTGTAATCAAGTTCTTGCATTGGTCACGACAGGTGACAATGTTAAGTTTTCCATCTCCTTAAAGAATGGCATGTACGTGGAAAATAAGCTGATTGTAAAATTAAGCATAATGCCTACAATATGGTATTGAGATCCTTAAGCAATGGCTCATTCTGTTAGGCAGAAAATGTCCTGAGAGCTTGGAAGTTAAAATCTACTCTAGCCTCCATATGTGGATCCACACTTTAGGTATAAACACATCTGTCCTCAGTTCCCCAAGGCATGGGAAAGATACCTTTGCCTTAGTTTAGGGTACCTACTGTTTGTTTGTTTGTTTGTTTGTTTGTTTCCTATAAATTAGGAAATTAATTTTCTGTCATTTCTTTGAGTTGTAAGGCCTCCCACCTCTCTCCAGGACTTCCTCTACTGGACTTGCTCAGAAAACCTATTTGATTAACTTCATCAGACTCAATGCATAGAGCTAGGCCAATCTCGTCCACCCATCTGTTCCCCTTTCTCCTTTTCTGAATCTGGTCTTAATTCTAATGTATATACTTTTATCCCATCGTAGGAAGATGAGTAGCTAATTCCAGATTTCACTCTTTTGCAATTATGCGCCACACAATTTGGGTGTCTTCTTCTTTCTTAAAGTAGATGCTTCTTGGGATAGGAATAATTTCGGGGGCTTTGGTTGGGTCACCAAGGCAAGAGCAGTTCTCTGCACAGAATAAGCATTCAATAAATAATAACTGACTCATGGTAACAAAGGAAATGAAGGCACACTTGTAGTTGCTAGAAAATGAGCATTAAGTTCTTGACTTTTTCTAGATATTAAAACCCTAGTTGCTTAAGTTATTTTTTTCCAAGTTATAAAGTTATTTTCTAGCAATCTTCCCTTAGGCAATATATTTTACAGCTTAAATACTTTCTTCAGATGTTGGAAGTTATTGGACATATAAAAACGTATATGACCCTGAGCTGGTTAAACAGCCTATTATAATAAGAAGCCAATTATTCTGCCCAATACAAATACATATTAGTTTTGTATTATGTGCAAATATTTAGGTATGGGCCCATGTACATATACATCCATTAAGCAGTCAAACATCTAAATCAAAAATGGCAAGCTGAAAAAACTTCAGAGTGCAAAGGTGTGATTACTTTGAAAATAGCCAATTTAGAAAAGAGTTCGGCCTTTAATTGGCTAAGTTAAACAAGGCACAATTACTACTAACTTGGTCCCCAAAGATTGGCTCTAATCATGTCATGTTTAACTTGGCTGGTTAAATTGCATATAGTGTTCTCCTCTTTTGGATTTGGTTCTTTTGGCTAATGTAATGCCTTACTATGACTGACTTTTTCTTTCCTGCCTTAGCCCTTTCTGTGAATGGAAACTTCATGGAGTAGAAAATACTGTACCTTTTTATTCCACAGAAAAATGGCAAAATGTGTATGTGGTGGTTGCTATCTTTTAAAGAATTTCTGATACAAGTTTATGAGTGTGAGTTGTTAAACGTCGACAATTCATCCTAAAATTCGTGTGTGTCACAGCTCTTTATAAACCTAGAATCTCAAAATACCCTTGCAGATTTTTGTTTTGCTTTATGTTAAGAAAAAGAAGAATGCTCTTTTTGTCCCAACTTTAACCTCCTCTGTTACTGAGAGATGCATAGTCTAACATATACGAGGGCTGTCCAGAAAGTATCCAGCCATATAATATGAAAAATAGAGGTGTTTGTGACTGGATTTTTTTCCCAAACAGCCCTCATGTATTCCCTGTTCAATTAGCCAGCTCAGATCCCACACATGTCCAGGAGAACATAGGGAAGGCTGGTTAAATACTTACCTCAATTTCTGCCTAAGAATATTAGAATCCAGAGAAGGCCCAGTTTCTTTGTTCAGAGTAGTTAGTTTCATGCATGATGAATAAAAATAACATCTCATATCATACAAAATACCATGGAATGCATCAACCTAAAGAAAACAGGACATCTTTTTCTCTGGTAGAGAAACATATATGTGTACAAGCCATGCTATTAAGCATTCATTTATTTACTCAATAATAAACATTTAAGAAGTCATTAAATGTGTGACATTCTCTATGAGGCACCAGATGCACAGAAATTAGTACGACACAAACTTTGTCTTTAAGAAGCCTATGGTATGTGCTATATTTTTATTGGATTATTTGCAAGTGAATAAGTCAGAAACAAAATGGCGTCAGATTCCAATTTTTAGCTACGATGCCTCCTTTTCATTTCTAGCAGAGGTCAATTTGTTTTCAGCATCTCACTCTTACATCACTAACCATTTCTATTACATTTGGCCTTCCTCTCCCACTTCAAGTTCTACTGCTCTCAGGGTCTCTCCAACCTCAAAATGACTCTTAAGGAAGAGCTAAATAGTCTATATTGCTATAGCAAATCACCTATTAAGAACTCTCTGAATTACCTCTCCCATAGTTGTTTGCCCCAAGGTGGAGGCAGCAAAACCAAATACTTATGAAAGAAAGATACTTTTTCAGATACCTTCAGGTTAGACCAGACGTCCCATTTTAAATGGGACAGGAAACAACGTTCTTGTCCTATTTCAAATGGTATATATGGTCAGCCTACTGACACCTTGAATTTAGCCCAGTGAGACTAGGCTGGCCATACATACCATTTGAAATGGGACAGGACCGTTGTTTTCTGTCCTGTTGAAAACTGTATGTCTGGTCAGCCTACTTCAGGTATATTATTTACTTAAGAACAAGCTACAGACACCAAGTCATTTTTTTATCTGAATTTTAGCTTAAATTTTAACATTTACCATATTTTCTACTCCACCAACTCAGCTCCTACTTTCAGGCCAAAAAACACATTGGGGGTGGGGAAGGGTGGGATGGGGAGACCCACAGTATCCCACCCCAGTCTATAGATTGCGAGTAGAGATGGTCTGATCTTTTCATTTATTATCAGAAGTAATATCCTGATGTGGCTTTATCTGATGTGCTATTTCTGAAGGATCTGGAGTTGTAGTCTAAAATGATAAATTCTCTGAATCAACATCTTGCTCTATTGTACAATTTTGACTTTCAGGAATGCATGAACAATGAAATGAGTCTGTGCATATAATGTCTGTTAGCAATGCTGACCATTAAACCTTCCAGCCAAGGAGCCTCTACATAATGAATGGAGCATGTAGGCTAGAACTCCCAAATTTAAACAAGTGTCCATAATGTTGACTCTATACCATAGAGAGCAATTTACAATTAAAATAGAGTGTTTTCTTCTGGGATTCAGGAGAAGGTATCTGTGAGATGTACTGATGTGTGTGACAATAATGCCTGACACCACAGGCATTTTTTGTTGTTTTTTCAAGAAAAATCTTACTAGAAACTCAATATGTAAGTTGATAAAAAGAGGCAGTAATCTTGTTGTAATCGGAGAAGATGCCCTGTCCCGCCTCGCACATGCGCCACAGGTGCACACGAGCCACACACGCACACACTCATGTGCACACTCTCACATGAGTACATATCCATGCATACTCAGGAAATCTCTGCCTGTATTCACCTGGTAGAGCCTGAAGCAGTAATAGTCGGGCTTGGCCTCGTGCTTGAACTGTAAATTCATAATTAGTTCCAGAAGAAAATGATACTCAAATCAAGAATGAGCTTGAGAGAGAGAAATCTGATTTGGAATGTCTGCATGTGCCTATGAAATCATATGTGAAATACTAGGAATCTTGGGTCCTGGGTTTTAGCTTGGCTGCTAACTTAACCTGCATAGCTTGAACAAGTGACTTAAGCTCTGTCCTTCGGTTTTCTCATATTTGTAATGAAAACTTGTAGTAAAGGATTTCTATCTGCAATCCTTCATGCAGATGCTGTGTGCTGCCATATGTAAGAAAACACAGTAGTGTCTCCATTAACAGGAACCCAAACAACCAGCACTCTCAAGCAACTGGCAACGGAGTCTACTTACATTTATCTGGCATCTACCAATCCCCATGGGTGCTGGATAACTGAGAGTCTACTGTACATTCTGGGGTGCCTAAAATTTCTTTCCCATGAACATTAAGTTCATTGAGCAATAAATAAATAAAAGAAGAAAACAAGATTAGTCTGTGAAGTAGAGCCTGTCATTTTGAAAGACTCTGACTCATCTTTCATCAAGCGTTCCCTTCTTGGGGAGAACTAACACTCGTTTACAAGGAACTCACACCATGGCCCTTCAACTCCGTCAAAGTTCTTCAGCACCCTCCATGTGGATAAGGGGTCCAGGAGTAGAACCCACCACTGTCTGATGCGACAAGATCTGCCCAGTCACTGAACGCATGGGACTCAATGCCAGCCCTTTTCTGAATTTCCACGGGGTCAACCACACAGCATGAACTGAGACATCATGGGAGAGGAACGGACCATTGAGGTGGACCAACACCAAGTGGTGCTTTTAGAGCTCCTAGGACATGCTCAAGCATTCATTACACAATGAGCTGAGACAATTTGGAAGCACAAAACCCCTTGGAAAGGCTACAAAACATACTCAGTTACCTTCTGCCCAAAGGGATCTGGTCAAACTCCAGTTGGAACTCTCCACCTTTCGCTCTTCTATTTGTTTGGCTGCTGCCCTTTCACTCAGGTCTTTCTTTACTGAAAGTTCGAAAATTGTAAATTTGTCATCACGGAGAATACTGAAGATGTGTTCTGAATGGGAATAAAATCCATATAAAAGACACACAGTCAACTGGCACGTTGAAACACGCTTCAAGATGATTTCAAACACTCGTATGTGTACATGCAACTCAGCTCATTCTCAGCTCAACCAGCTCTTTCAGGGAAAGATCTTTTGAGACGCCCTATTAAAACAATTCTGACGCTATTAATTTGGGGAGTTATTTGAAAATCAGCCTTCCTTAATTAGCTTGGCTAATTGAAATTTTTTATATATAAGATTCAGAACATTTCACCTTGACATTGGTTTTTATAGGTTCAAGTGAATAATTAGGGCATTTCATGTAATTTAGATCATGCTCAATCTGAAGAAAGAAGGAAAATGTAGGGCTTTGTTCCTTTAAAACAATGTTGAAACCAATCACTTATTTTTCAATTGGCAAATACGTGCCAGGCACTGGGCTGGACACTGAGAAGGCAGAAGGTGATAAAACAGCCTACCCTTGTGAAACTTTTTTATAAAGAGGATGCTTGGGTAGTAGGCAACTTGTGTGTAGAGGATATTTGTATATAGAAGGATAGTTCTGAGAAGCTGTATTTAGTAATGCCTCCCCAAGTGTTAGTGCCAGTGCAATTGTATGTACTGAAAACGAGAACTTTATTTTATCAGAAACTACCGGTGCAGCAAAAATGGGCCAAAAAATAGAACAGGAGGAAGAAATTGTGTCGATTTAATAAATTCCTAAAATATTAGTTATTTTTACACTGCAAATTTTCTCCTGAACTTACACTCTTGTGGCAAAGAGAGGTTATCTATAATAATAAAATAACCAAATTGAAGCTAATATGCCCTAAGAAATAGGACGACATAAGAGCAGAGACAATAGGGCTCTTTCCCTCTAGTTCTGGGCATGGAGAATTCTTCCTGAACCTCTGAGCTTCCGTTTTCTCCATGGTAAAACTCAAGAAAGATTGCTATTCCACCTTGGCTTTGAGAAGCATTTATAATTATTGTATTTTTAAGGACACACTGAATCTGTGAAGGCCAAGACTACATCTGTCTGTTCTCCACATTATTCCAACTTATTATACAACGTCTATAGAGGCACTCAGAGAGACAGTACACATTTGTTAGAGATTTTTGTGCGGGTGAGATGAGAAACGTGACAGATTATTTGAACGCTGCGAAACACTATTTTTAAAGTGAAAGGACTCACTTTGACATTTGGAGATTCTGCAGTTTGGGCAAATGCTTGATGTCTGTTTTAGAAATAACTAGGTTGCTTCCTAGGAAGATCTCTGGACTCACACTTGGAGAACTGAATCTGGCTGCGTGACTAGCAGCTTCCCAGTCTTGCCTGGAGATGATTTCTCAGTTGATTTAACACAAGGTTTCAAAGTGAAACTTCATCTAAGTCTCTGCAACGTCTTCCGTTAGCACTAGCGCAGGATTTCCTGAAGAGTTTTGCCGAGTCTGGCTCTGGAACAAACTGTCTGTATGCAGTGAATTACCAGGATGCAAATCCTCGCAAACCCAAGTTAAGAAAAGACTTGGACAACCTCCTCGGAACACAAAGCAGTATGGGGCACAGCTTTCATTAGGCATTTGTCCCACCCTATTGTTCTTTAGGAGGAGCCAACTTCTTTTCCTAGCTACCGAACACAGCATGTCTTCACCCAAGTCCACTGCAGTTGGTTTCCTGTGAGTGTTGTGTCTGTCCCCATTTCCCGCCATCCTCTGGGCAAAGGACCTTGTTTGTTAAGTGCTCACAGCCCCAAGTGAGCTACACATTTCAAGGAAAAGCATTTTCTTAGAAGATCCCTTCAGAAACCAACTGCCTCGCAAGTTACCTGTGACATCTCTGGCCCCGGTGTCTTCCTTCCTCCCCACCACCCCAGATGGCACATCGTGTCTGCGAATCCCACATCTCTGTTATAGAAGACCACGTCACCATGAGCCAGCAGGCTTTGGCCTTGTGACTCAGCCCATGCCCAGACAGGACCACTGGTCTACCACCCTTCAGGCCCTGCCAATGTCATGTGACACCAGATCGTATCCCGACAGAGGCTGGTGGAGGGCCCTCTGTGACCTTGTCCCTGAGTGTCTGAGGGCTGGCTCCTGACAATTCCACAACACGTCATTGCCCAAATTAAACCGTGTAGAGCAGCAGTGCGATGACCACACAGTCTAACATCATGACTGAAGTGTTTCATTTATTTCCCTTCAGAGACATCTATATATATATATATATTTTTTTTAATTTTTGTTTTATTTTTTTCCCTACTCTCAATGAATGCCCCATTGAAAACCCTAAGGACAGACTGCTAACTGTGAGGGACATTCACCATCAGCATATAAGTTCCAGGTTTTATGACGTGTCTGACAGAACCAGACACAGCTATCTTATACTGGGCACTTACAATTTCCTGGAAAACCAGCGTTGCCCTGCTCACACCTGGAGGCTTGGCTAAGTGTTCCTGACTGGCAGCTGTACCCAGATGTCACACTTAACCATTGACGTTCAGTTTCCGTCCTTTCTGGAGTGGAAGATTTGCTGGGAGTGCTGTGACGCCTCCAGGAAGCCACAATAAGGCTCGAGAAGCGGGGTGCTGAGTGACGTGGGACTGAGACGGGCCCCCAGGGAAGACTTTCAGGGGGAGATGTTCTCAGTACATTTGCGTGCTCACATGTGCACGTGTGTGTGCACGTGTGTGTATGAGTGTACTTGTGTGCGTGCGTGTGTGTGTGTGTAGGGACCAAGGGACGTTCTGAACTCTAGTAGGAAGGATTAATTCTTCTGAAGTGCTAGGGAACCCAGGAGAGGACATACCTGATAGTAACGGTTAGGGAAAAAAATCCTAAAAAATGTTTCTGATGGTGGCAGACCGTTCCGGAAAGGATGCTGAAAGCTGAGACGTTCCCCGCGCTTCCCTCTCACCTCCTTTCCTCACTGCCGTGTTCAGGTCCTCACTGGGCGGGAGCCGAGGTCGCCTTCTCACCCAGCCGCGGGATGGCCCCTTGTTGCCCTGGTGCTCGGAAGACGCGCATAGACAGCCTGCTCCCTGAGCCAGGGCTGCAGCCGCCCCCGGGCACGTGCACAAATACAACTGTCCGCGGAGGGGTGGAAGGACTCCGGGGCGTTCACAGCCTGGGGTGAGGCCAGGCAGCTGGGGTGAGGCCAGGCAGCTGGGACAGAGACGCGACGTGGCAAGTTCACCGAGTAACCTCCAGGATGAGGCTGAAGCTGACAGCTTCGCTGGAACAAAGCAACATGTTGGCATGGTGATCAACTATTGGAAACACGAGCCACTATTTCTTGTCCTAAGGGATTTTTATTTTCGAATAACTCAAGACTTAGAGAAAAGTTGTATACTAGGACAAAAAATTCCCACAACTTCACCCGGATTTCCAAAATGTTAGTATTTTGCCTTTACCCCATTTGTTTTGTCATTGTCTCTGGATGGATGAATAGATGAACAGATAGGTGATAGATAGATAGATGGATAGATAGATAGATAGATAGATAGGGATAGATAGATAGATAGGTGATAGATAGATAGATAGGTGATAGATAGATAGGTGATAGATAGATAGGTGATAGATAGATAGATAGATAGATAGATAGATAGGGATAGATAGATAGGTGATAGATAGATAGATAGGTGATAGATAGATAGGTGATAGATAGATAGGTGATAGATAGATAGATAGATAGATAGATAGATAGATAGGGATAGATAGATAGGTGATAGATGGATAGATAGATAGATAGGTGATAGATAGATAGGTGATAGATAGATAGATAGGTGATAGGTGATAGATAGATAGATAGATAGATAGGGATAGATAGATAGATAGGTGATAGATAGATGGATAGATAGATAGATAGAAATACTTGCAAAATGTACACACATTGTAAGAGATGTAATCTATGTATTACATAAATACTGATGATAACCACGTTGAGCACCTCTTGAAATTGCAGAAGTCAAACGTGACTTGTATTCATCTTTTGTTATCGGTATGTGTTGAGTATTACAATTTTAATGCAGTGTTTTCCTTTCTAAATGTGGAGATATATTTTTGGCACCCTCTGGATATGTGTACATATATCTAAACTTTTAATTCTATATCTAATGATATATACAATTTTCTTTTCTGAACTATTTAAGTGGCAGGAATTATGTCTTTCTGCCATAAAAACCATTTAGATCATATTACCTGATAAAATTTGTCCAAAATTCTTTAATTTCTCCCAATTTCCTAATGTCCTTTATAGGAAAGTGAAATAATTTTTTCCCCCTGGTTCAGGGTTCAGTCAAGGATCACGTGCTGGATTTCATTGTCTTTTAGGTGACCTTTAAACTGGGAAGGTGCTAGTCTTTCATGACCTGGGTGTTGTAGAACGTCCTTCTGTGTGGATTTGTCTCATGTTTTCCCATGATTAGATTCAGATCATGCACTTTTGGCAGGAATGTCACGGAAGGGATGTGTCGCTCCTAAATGACAAGATGAGGCACACGACATCGATGTGACCATTTGGTGGTGAGGCTGTGATCACTTGCTTAAAGTCCAGTCTGTGTGTTTCTCTACTGGACAGTCACTGTTTTCCTCCTTGCAATTAATAATTTTGTGGGGCCATTCTTTATAATTAAATGCAAATCTTGTTTGCCATCAAGCTTTTACCCACCAGTTTTAGCATTTATTGATATGGGCCTTGCTTGAATCAATTGTAATTGTGATCTTTGCCAAATGATAATTTTCTAACTTTTATCATTCCCTCTATATTTATTAGATGGCATTCTACTTCCCTTTGTGTCCAGTTTCTTAAATTTTTATCACTGTTCACTTGTAGATTCTAATTTTTCAATGGATAGTAACTGTTCATGTGAAATTTACTTTTAAACATTAACAGTAGAGACTATCGGGAAGTTTTGCCTGACTTTTTCAATGGTCCCTGGAATACATTTTCTGAGAGTACTGGGACATGGAATTTGTTGTTAGTGAGATGGTGATTTGGGTTGTGGTCAATAAAAAAAAATCGACTTGGGGTGACACACCCCTGCCATCTGCCGTCATTCATGGCAGGTGCTGCTAAGACATAATGTCCCTCCCAGAGACCCAGTGTTTTGGGCCTTCACATGGTCACCCTGGCCACTGGCAGAGTCTCAGGCACACAGGTGTTGGGTGGTATGCTGGCCAACTTGATGTCCATGAAGACCGAGTCAGTAAAAACGTAAGGAATTTTCGAAATCATTTGAACTTCATAAAAGGTAAGCTGACCATTCGTGGAACCCCAAAGGGGGTTGAAAAGCAGAGATATTAATCACTGAGTCTTTTCTGGGCCGGTAAGGGAAATGCAGACTCCCCCTCACGTGCTTCCCAAGTGGCCTGACACGCGCACGTGCACGCCCACGCACCCCCCTGCACCCCGTCTGGGCCTCCGCCGGTGGAAACAAAATCCACACTGTGCGGCACCGACGGCACCCACTTAATTTAAAATTGCATTTTACAGCCCATATTCCCTCCCCTCGCCCAGAACAGCCCCAAGTCAGCCCCTTGGCCCTGCTTGTTTCTAACCGCCTGCGTGTTACTGTCTCCTCCAACATCGGTGTGAACCTCATGGGGGGGACTTTGGAACAGACACAGAAAGCTCCACGTGGGACACCGTGGCTCACACTTAGCTGGCATGTACCCTTCGGCTTCTTTGTCCCTCAGATCACTGTGGCATAAAGCAGGAAGGAAGAAAAAGCAATACTAGCCTCACAGTGTGTGCGTGTCCATCCATGTGGTTTTGTGTTGGGCAAATGGGTTAGGAAGTCAAAACCACAGACACGTAACCACGGTGTTGTTGTAAAGTATGTCCTCTCCCTTCAGGGCCTGTGTTTAATCTGAGGACCCTCTGTCCCTCAGTCAGTTGGCTCAGCCCTTGCGTGGTGTACGACGGTCCAATTCCTTCTCCGGGTGAGGAGCAGAGCACCTCAGCAGTGCAGCAGTCACGCTCAGAGGAAACAGGCCTTACTGACACCTGTCCTTCAAAGCCACCACGTGTCTGGGTCAGACCTCACTCCTAGTGACAGCGTGTGGCAGCAGCAAACTCAGGCCATCAGAGCATGTGGTTAAGGAATTTAATTTTCTTTCATTTCCTTCAATGCCGTTTCTATTTTGTCCAGGTACTTGGGGCATATTCTTGGTTAATTCAGGGTCCCCTGTTTCTCTTGAGGCTGCATGTAAATTCCAGGGTGACAATGTCTTCCTGCCAAGGTGCCAGGAAGGGTATGAATGGGTCCCCGTTGTCCTATATTCACATTGGCATCCCCTGGAGATGTCCACTGACCAGCTCAGTCCCCGGATGGAGGCCCCTCTCCTGTTACTCTCCTGTTCTCTACAGGATTGTTCTGCTGCTCCTGCAACACTGAGAACTCTGGGAAACTCCGGCTGCCTCCCCGCCTGTCCTGGTCCACAGGGTTCTTTGGCTGCTCCCACTTAGTGGTGGCAGGCCACCCCCTCTAGACACTTCCCATAGCCCTTCCATGCTCGGCCCCTAACAGAGGCCAGGTCCCCTCTCCCATCCCTTGGGCTCACCTGAGACTCAGGGTTCTCTCACCAGATGCTGAGCCTTCTCTGAGTCACCCCATCTCCCCTCTGTTGCACACTTACTTCCAGCGTGGGGAATCCTTTTAGATCTACAGAAGCTGTAACGGATCCCGTGGGTGCCTCAGCCAGATCACAGGGCTCCTTCTGCTGTTTCTTTGGGCCCATCCCCTGGCTCTGTGTGCATTCACATTAATGGCCTACCATGGCCCCCTTCTCCTGAGCCCTGCCCTAGGGCTGCTGGAGCCTTTGCCTTTGCTCACACAGTGTCTAACGTGTCTAGGAGTTTATACCCAAACCTACCTCTCCCAGGGCAGTCGTTAGCCAAAAGATGAAGGGTAAAGGGGTATAAAAGCCCAGCTCTCTTATGCTGAGTTGGCACAAACTCTGAGACACAATTTATGCTCAGAGGTCCCTTGTGGGATCAGGCCAAGGCTAGCAATACCCCTCCTCCTAGGTGTCTTCCTTTATGTGGTAGACACTGGCATGTGCCACCCAGACCCTCTTCAGGGCTGAAAGACTCTCCCCCAGCTACTGTGTGCACTGGGAGCAGACAGGCCTCAGCTGGGAGCCCCCATGGAATTGCTGCAACCCAAAGCCAACGCCCCTTCCCAGAGCAGCCGTCATGCAATGACACAGGAACATAAAGACTCAAACACCTTGCCCCAAGTTGAGACAGTGCCAAAGAACTACTCCGCCTTCAGAACTCTTCCTGGGGTCAGCTGAGGCCTTCACCTCCCCAGGCCTGCGGAAACCCCCTCCTTTTTGCAGGGGATAGCAGTAACAGGAGCAGGCAGAGTGGTACAGTGGGTGGCAATGTGTGTACCGGACACACCACTGTGTTTGTGCGTCAGCCCTGCTACTCGCCAGACATCTCAGTCCGCCTGAGCTGCTGTAACAAAACACACCAGGTGGCTTCTCAACACATGCAGCTCTGGAGACTGGGAAGTTCAAGACCACAGGCCTGCAGATTTCAGTGTCTGGTGAGGGCCCGTTTCCTAGATGCTCATCTTTTTGCTGTGTCCACACATGGCAGGACTGAGAGTCCTCTCCTGGTTGCCCTTTGTAAGAACACAAACTCCACTCATGAGGGCTCTACTCTTATGACCTCATCACCTCCAAAGGCCCCCCTTCCTAACACGGTCACCTTGGGGGTTCAGACTTCAACATATGAATTTAAGGGTGGGGTGGCATGCATTCAGCCGATGGCCCCAGCAGTGCCGTTCTGGACGAACGACTCCATTTCTCTGTACCTCGGTTTTTTCATCTGTAAAGTGGGGATAGTAAGAGTACCTATCTTTCTGCCTTATAAGGAAAATTCAGAGATAAAAATATGCTTTCAATGATACCTGGCACATAGAATGTTTCCAGTAAATGCCATCTCTGTTCTAATGCATACAAAGCCTTTTGAGTTTTTTCTGAAACTCAGAAGCCTGGAGCATACTTCAAGCTTTACCTGTGTCATTGCTTCTTGAGATAATGAGTGTGGGACAGCTCAGCTTGAAAGAAAGAAATGGATAAAAGGGAGAAGAGAAGGGGGAGAGGGGAGAAACTGGTCAATATTTCCAAGTATTATCCTGCCATGGAGAGGAGTGTACTTAGCACCTTTTTTCTTGGAATCAGCTTATGCATGTGCCATGGAAAATGTCATCTAGTTCTCCTGAGCTACGATTTTTTTTTTTTTTTAAATCAGAAGTGATGTTTGATGCCCATTTTCAGATCCTTGGTGTGGTTTCTCTTTGTGCTATTTAGTCAAATTTAGAGCTCACTGTTTCCAGTTAAATCAGCCTAATTCTGAACAGGATCACAAGAAAAAGATGCCATCGGATGAGTCAAAGGGCTTTATCTGATGGGAGGGGAGGAGAAAGTAGGGGTTCCACCAATAAATCCTCCCCAAACTGAGGTGGTTTCAGGGTGGAGAACTACCACGGACGATATGGATGTCACGGTGAGGACGTTTTCTCCCACAGCACGTGTGCACGCGATGCTTAGCCCCGGACTCACAAGAAACCTTCCTTCTCTGGTCTGAAACAACAGTTGCAGGAATTCTCTGTTGACTGAAAAATAGGTCTAAGACACCCATCGCTTCTAACCATCTTAGTTATGAGAATCACCACCTCTAAAGCCACCAACTTTGGCGGGGGGGCGGGGGACACCTTATTGACAATAGGAGACATGGGCTTGGATTTGGAATAACATATTTATAACCCCTCTCCGGGGGCCGTGAGCTTAGCACAATGGATCCCGGGCTCTGGGTCTCCTGAGGTATTTTTCTCATTCTCTCTGGCACGGATAAAATCTAAACTGTACTTAAGCGGTGTTAAATGTGTTCGTTGACTGAATCTGGCATTTATAATGCAATTTAGCAAAGTTTTATATTGACAGCATGACATTTTTAAAGGGCCCTTTCTGATTAACAAGGTTCGGAATCACTCCCTCGATTATGCTTGCAGAGTGAGTATAAAATGCTACAGGCTCTGCAAGCCATGAATTGGGGCTCTGTGAGTATGAGACGCGTTTTGCTTTCTTAGTGACCATTGTGAGGAGGATGGGGCTGGGGTTACACATTTTAGGACCAAAGGAAATTTGTTTTCGCACTCTGGGGGGAATTTCTGTGCCTCAGTGGGCAGAGGAGCGGCTGCGTATTTCATGCCAAGACTGAAGGGTGGCCCTCGCGGATGCTCAGACATTAGCTTTTGATTGCTTGTCTGGATAAAGCCAAGATAGCCAGCGTGGGGCAGGAAGAGGGGGGTAGAAAATTGTCTTTCCGAAGAGCAAATCGAGAAAGCTCGGAATTTATCTTAGCTCCGGGTCTGTTACTATTACCGTAAACATATTCTGAATATCCCCTAAATATCCAACAATCCTCTTTGGATGTCACAGAGGACACATGCCAGTGATCTGTTACAAATGGAGCAAATGCAACACAGCGTGCCATGGAAATTGTCCCAGCTGGGTCACAGGGAGCCGGACGGAAGTGTCCACTCTCCTGAAGACAATGAAATTAGCAGCCACCTGACGAGCCCCTGCCCATGTGCCAGGCACGGTGCTAGTGTGCTACCTACGTGCCTTAAAAGTGTGCTAGAATGTACGCAGCGTAAAATTTGCTAGTTTTAATCACACAGTTCAGTGGCATTAGGTCCATTCACAGTGTTGGGTGACCATCACCACCATCTACTTCCAGAACTACTCTTAAATCCTGTGCCACCGAGCACACACTCCTCATCCCACCCCCGGCCCCCATCTTCTCAGCCCCTGGAAACCACCAATCTATTTTCTGTCTCTATCAATTTGACTGCTTTAGAGACCTCATACAGGTAGAATTGTACCGCACGTCTGTCCCTTGCTATCTGCCCCAATTTGCTCAGCACAGTGTCCTCTCGGTTCTGCCACGTTGGCGCACGTCCCAGAATGGCCTCCCTTTTTAAGGCTGAATACTAGTCCGTCGTGTAGACAGACCACATTTTATTTATCCACTCTTCTCCCATCAGTGGACATCTGGGGGGCTTCCACCTTTTGCCGATTGCAAATAATGCTGTTGGGAGCCGGATATGCAAGTGTGTGCCACTTGGCTTACCCCAGATTCCTAATGAAATGGAGTGGGGATGCTGTCTCCATCTCCCAGGTGATAACACTGACTCAGAGAAGTGACCTGCCGGAGACCACACTCCCACGTGTGCACGATGTGATGTCATATCTACCTGCCACCCTGCCCACTCCCATTCCCTGGTTCACTTCAACCCACGTGCTGTGTATGTCCAGCCAGCACCAACTCTGTTAGATGGCAGGCGTCCTCCAGGACCGTCTCTCCTCCTCATCACCCATTGTGACACGTCTTCCTGGCAAGAACCCAATGGCACATCCTCAGAGAGGTGTCAGGAGGAGCTGGAGAACTTAGGAGACAGCTCCCTGTGAGCTGGGCCCCTGAGATCCATCCCGATTCTACCCGCAAAGCCGAGGGACCCAGACTCCGCAGGGGGCTCGGGTGTCTGATTCTCCTCCATTGCACTGCAGGTCACCAAGGCCATGAGGAAGGAGATACCTAGGATTACAGCTCAACCTCCGGGCCTTTGGACTCTGACACTTCAAGGAACACTATTTTTAACCTAAACAGGGAGTGCAACGTGTCTAATGACTGGTGGGCAAGTCCCAAGTGAACTGGCTGGCAGACTCTGACTTGCATCGGTTTTGTTTTGGACTGAGGAGGAGGAGGAGGTTAGCAGGTGTGCAAGGGCCTGAGACAAGAGCGAAGTGTGCCAGCAGGCTGCGCCCTGGGCCACCTCGCACGCGCTGGCCACTAGGCAGTTACGTCAGTAGCTGTGTCAGTTAACGCACAGCGCTGAGTTAGGGAGCTGTCCCTGGGACGAGGCACAGGGCACGTGCCCTGGGATCCATGTCACCAGGCGACAAGAGAGGAGGAGAGGAGATTTCACTCCAGCACCCTAAGCTGCAGACCTTGGGCAGCATCAGGTGATGGGGACATTTTCCTGAGAGTACGGGGCCGTGGCCGAGGGGGACAATCCTCAGGAAACTCTGGAGGCAGAGCGTGTCACCAAGAGGGGGTGACTGGAGAGGAAGAAAATAACGGGTGCTACATGAGGAGTAGCTGATAGGTGGGGGCCCTGCATGAGACTTTGTTGTTACTCTGACATGAGCAAGGGGGACAAGAGCCGGAGAAACCAAGACTGCGGTACTGGTCCTAGTCCCCGCGGCCTACGGTCAGACTTGGAAACTAGACGGCCTTTGAGATTCCCCCAACCTCCCACTTCCTCTGACTCTAAGCAGCAATATTAGCCACGGAGTCAGACAAAGACCGAGCACCCACCTGGGGCGGCAGGAAATCAGTCAGAGAGCACAGGCCATAAACACCGTGACAATGTCAGTGACTCGAAAACAAGTTTTACAACATGTTGTTTCTGAGGGTCCCAGGACACAGGGCTTCGTGCTGCTGATTACAACACTCATGCGAGACCCTCGGGCCCAGGCACAGCCTCTGAGCTCAGCCAGCCCTTCCCATGCTGTCACCCTGATGCATGGCACCTAATCTGTCCGTCAAAGCAGTCCTGGCCGCCTGTCACAATTAAGGGACCCATCGGCATCTCCATTCTAAGTACCTGCCCTGGAAGGACTTATTATTTGCATTAAAATAAACTGGAGCTTTGCTGGAACGCTGGCCCTTAGCGTGTAAACAATTTATTGGAGGGTGGAAGGAGTTTGTTTGGGCGCATGCGTGCACACATGCGTGTGTCTGTAATGTGAGACTAGGTTCACCCCATTATTTCTCAGCTAATGGAAAGCACCCTCAAAGGAAGACTTAGCAATCAATATACACTCATTTTCCCCCGGGAAACAATAGGCGCACGGCGGTCAGGAAGGGCAAGCCCAACCCGGACAGGAATGCCGGGCCCTGTCCTCCTGCCGGTACCAAAGCCAGGCCCCCTCGGGGCTCAGCCCTCACGACATGACCGATCGAGTCGCCAAATGACAACGCCGCAGCGGATGGCGCCAGGCCCGGGCACTTTCTCAGGAGGTTCCCTGGAGTGGGCTGATGTCCCCGGTTCTGGTGACAGGGCGGGACTCCTCTCAGCACAAGCTTCTCCATCAAAAACTCCTGCCACCCATCACCCCTTCCCCTTCCGCGGTTATTACTGGGGGGCGGGGGGCTCAGACCCAAAAGGCCCGAGATCGCCTCCGTCACAGAGAACTTGCTCTCGGTGCCTGTGCTTCCAAGTGATGTCGGCGCGGGGGGAGGTTTGGATTGGCCGATTTTGTCTTTTTCTGGAACCGGAAAACGTGGCTTTGCCAATGCAGAGCTGGAAAGGAGGCTTTTGCTAGACGGTTCCGAAGGTGGTTGTCAGTCCCACTTCATAGCCTGAGTTGGCAGCATCGAGATCGGAGATGAGAAGGAAGGAAACCCCTCTGAACGCCCCCAGAGAGCATGCTGGCCCCGGCAGACCCGTGTCCGAGGGCCCTGAGCAGTTCCAGGGCCTCCCAGGACCCTCACGGGATCACACGCTCTCCAGGAGAGGCCTGAAATACAGGCCGCCATGGGACAGGGGTCTCGAGCTGCTCAGGTCACTCATGTGTATAAAACTTCCAGAAGGGTGCCCTGCAGGGGGTAGGTCCTCAGAATCGTGTGTTCAATGACAAAATAGCTGCTGACCGAACGGCCACATCGGAGCAGAACAGGTTCAAGGGCAGCAGCGGGGCTTCTTAAAATCCACTTATCCTGCTCTACCCTGGGCCCTTACCCCGAAAGTGGACAGAGTCCCATCAGAGTGCAATGGTTGGATGGATTAGGGACAGTATGAATAAAACACGCAGCACGTGGAGAAGAAACCGGAGTGGCCTGACACCCTTAGTGTCCTGAGGATCTGGTCCAATCCAGGGAGAGAAAAGTCATCCTGATGGGGGTGACCTGGAGGTGACGCCCACCCCGAGGCAGAGGAGGAAGCCTGCGTGTGCTCGATTCTTGGCCCCAGCCCGAGTTTCTCAAGGAAGATCATGTTCTTGTAATGAACCAACTCATGCTTCTACTGGGCAGCCCTTGTAACAAGTGATCTACACCAGCAAGATCCTGTCGTCATCATCGCTGGCTTGGACGTCCAGTGCCTGGACGTGACCTAGACGTCACCTTCCATCTCAGCTCCTCTTCTCTCTCTTTCCACCTCACATGGTTCAAGGCCAGAGTTAGCAGGAGGATTGTACGTCCCCTCAGTGGGGGACTCCTTGGCCAAATTACAGACTCTGAATCTGCAAAGCAATTTGGCCCACTCCATACCAATAGGACATCTATGTCCCTTCTAGAAAAATATGGCTTGTGAGATCAAATTATAGCCACGGTATGAACATTCACCGTCTGTTTGCACTAATATGGCTTCAATAGAACTTGTATCAGTATAAATATTACTTTAGCTTTTAACTGCTAATTATATCAACATAAACTTAATTTATAGTGATAATCACAGTCATAATGTGTTGCTGCGAAACATCCTCACTGATGCTTTGAAGCCTGGTGTAAACTCGGCCGTTAGCGTCCTGTAAGGACTCCCGTCACTTGCCGTGAGACTGGCTAAAGAGCTTCTCTAACTGACTCCTTCCCACAGTCCACAGTGGACAGGAAAGCAGGAAGACCAAGCGATGCCGATGTATTTAGTGCAGCGAACTCCTTTCCTACCATGCCCATGCTGGGAAATAGAAGGTGGCAGAGAAAGGCCTCAACCTGGACCATAGTCTCAGTCTGAACTTAGTTTCGTTCACCTTAGATGAGCTGAATTCTAACCCCCTCACTCAGTCAAATGCCAAATGACACTTAGGTCACAGGGCAGGCTACTTCTGTCGCTTCACACCAGGATTCTGAAAGAGAAAATTATGTTGCATCTTGGAAATTCATCCAGATTTTTAATTCAAATGACTCAAAGTGCTTTCTTTACTTATCTCAACCACTGTTCCTTTTTGTGGGGCAATTTATTGGGTATTTGTTGGTTATGCCACCCAGCATTCACTTGGTCGTCTCGAGGCAAAAATACCCCAGTTTCGTTCGGGGGGGATCACCCACCTCTCCAATACTCTCACTTTTTTGTTCTCTTAAAGAAAACTCCGCGTTAGGCACCAGGAGGGAAGCACATGATCAGCATACGGCACCTATAGTCCGTCCACAGTGATTGGTTCAGGGGTGAGCACGTGACCCAAGTCTAGGCGATCAAGGTCAGTGAGACTCAAGGCTCGGAAGCCAGTTTCCTCTTCGTTAGCCAGAGACCCCGACTGAGAATGCACAGCAAGCCGAGAGAAGGAGAGAAACAAGCGCCCGTGACATTGAAACTTCTGAGTCACGGTGTCTGAAACTAGCCCTTTCCCTGGACTTTCCAATCGTGTTAAGTCAAGAATCTCTTTTCTGTTTAACCTAGTTGGGCTGTTTATTGTCACTGGCAGCCAAAAAAATCCTAATTGACACAGGCAGCAGGTGGACATAGGGCTCGATTACATCCATTTCCAAGGTAAAGACATGTGATCCTAAAGAAGTGATGTCCAGTCAGTAACAGAGCCGACCTAAATTACATGCAAAAGGTGAGCAGGTCCTAGACAGTCCCAAACCTAAGTGCCCGGCCAACCCAAGAGCTTTAACACAATTTAAAAAGCAGAAGCTGGAGCTGCAGGCACAAGAACCCATGTCTTTTCCTTCTGAAATATTTCTGATTCTCCAGTTGGTTCCATGTTAGAGAAAGCCAACTCTCTGGAGAGACACACAGAAGCTTCTGGGGAGAGGTAGGAAATCGCACGCAGCTGCAGGGTGGGGGGAGTTTATGCGGAGTCGGGGAGATGATCAATCGCGAACTCCGAAGAGCTGGTGAGGGACTAAAGGCAACCGTGAGAAGCTGGCTATGTAAGGGCCTCTTGTACTTGGCAATCTAGTTGCGCATGCACAGCACAGCACAGCCGGTGTGAGGAGAATCAGATCCTCGGGGCTTTTGAAGATGCAGCTCTTCATCTCTGCACCGTGTTCTCAGCGCCCCACCCACTGCTTTCCTGGTGCCCGGACATGTTATCTGTCATGGTTTCCCCAATTAGCACTTTGAATGCAATCACAACAATGAGGACCATGCCCTCATCTGCCAGGGGCGGGCTGGCTTCTGCAATTAAGCGCAAGTTCAGGTTTTGGCTAATAACAGGAGAGGAATGTGACAGCGGAGGGGATGCTTACTCATTAACTCATGCTAATGGGTGCTGGATCCCACCAGCCAGCAGCCCGCCCGCGTGAGAGCCAGGCAAGCCGTGTCACTCTGATCTCTGAGTGTTTGCAGGTTTATTTCACAACATTACTGAGGTCTGGCAGTTATCTAATAGGGAGCCGTTTTAAGGGAGTGGGGGGAGAAGGATAATCTTGTTTTAAGTGCCAGTCTTAGGTCTCAATATTTTATGAAACAGTCATTAATTTTCCGTACAAGGCTGATGGGGAGATTTATGAGGCCGTCGTGTTTCTGCATAAAATATTCCCTGGGTACCCCTAAGAGTTTGGTGAATGTAAGAAAAACAATTATCTCTTATTTATGTAAGGCAAATGGTAATTATCACACCAGTCCAAGTTGTCTGAGGAGATAGGCCCCGCAAAGAAGAGGACAGCTTCACTATGACATTGGGTAATAAAGTGTGGAGAAGCTACTCCGCTTGCTGCAGAAGCTATCGAATCTGCCCGCTCAATTATTCCTTGATCATCAGTGTATCAAATACCTACTAAGTGCCACACTGCGGTAGGTGCTGCGTGTTTAAGAGTAAACAAAGCAGAAACACCCTCTGGGAGGTGGCATCCTTTGGGGCCATAGAAAGTTAGGTCTCAGGAGCCCTGAGTAGGTCGTGAATACAGGAAAGGCGTCATGGAGCAAATTCGGACACCCAACAAGTCTTTTACTACTCGCACTTGTGTCACACAATGTGAGGCATTGGTGACCTAGAAAAAGGATTGGCGTTCGTGTAAACAGTGTGTGTGAACATGTGGGATCTCAGGGATTAGCCCACAAGCATTGAGGCCGACTTTGTTCTTTTTAGGTCAGTCGGATAAAGCAGGCACGGGGACCTGATCTACTTTATCCCAGTTAAACTGTCCTCTGTCACATCGTCACAAACGGTGCTTCACCCCAGCCCCGCGGACCTGCCTTGTAGGTCCACAGTGGGAAACACACCCACGCACAGGAGGTGCATGGATCAGACCCTCCTTGTCATGACTGTAGGATAAACCACTGAAAACAGATACTCTGAACCCAATGAGTCATATGCCAAAAATGACAATGTCTGTGAAAACCCATTGAGCAGTTTTAAATCTACAGCGTGATCAGCGTCATCTGTGGTGGGGGTCATTTTGGTTGGACGCTCTGTGGCAACAGCTGCAGATGTGCCCCTAAATTGATGCTTCTGTGTTAACTATTAATAAAATGAAGGCAAGTTCCGACTTCCCTCTAGAGCACCATCTATTCAAAATTAATTTATTAAAAATGCATTCTAGTCATTAGTGCTAAGCAGATTTATGAAAAGCAGATCATCTAGGATACAGACACATCCAAGCCCTGAGGTTTATGTCTGCATCACATTTTCCATCAGTTATGTAGGACCCTGGCCTTGTGTGTCAGTATTTGTAGCCTACCGCTTTGGAGATCAGGTATTCTGCTGGCCCATTTCTCATTGTGACACGGTTTCCCCAGCATCATCTGACAGGGGCTAGTTGACACCAATGTATATTAACTTCCGTCTACGCTGGAACTATTTCTCTAAGTGAAGGCGATATTCAGATTGCGATCTGCTGTCTATCGAATGCTAGGGACACCCTCAACGTTTCTCCTCATTTTAAAAGGGTGAGCATTTTGGCTTTTAATGTTTTGACTGGTGTTGTTGCTATTTTCTTCTTTTTTTAGATGGTCAGCTGATTTACCCACAGTTGATAACATCAGTTACAAAATATATTCTTTAAAGAAAGATCTTTAATAAGAACTCAGGTAAAGTCTTGTGTAGAATTTCTCTATTAACCATTTCATCAGGGAGCGACTGGATTATGGTAGTGGAAAAAATAACCCGAAGATCGTTTTTGTTTTCAAATAGTCATCATAAAAAGAATTCACTTAGGGGCCAGCCCGGTAGGCTAGAACTGTGTTTTCCTTGAAATCATATAATTCTTTGACTTAAGTATTAAGAAACACGTAAGCCGGTGTCTCATTTTCAAAAGAAGGTGATGTTCACCTGGTCATCACTGAATTTTAGAGCTGAGGAAGTTCAGGTGTGTGGTTCATTGGTGCCTTTAAGCTCTGGTGGTATGATTCATACTCAGAGATCTTTCTAGGATATCTAGGCCTCCCCACTTCCTGCTTATCATTTTTTGTGGGTTTAAACTTTTTAGTGTTTATCTCACTGCTTCTCACGGGGGAAGAGGGAAATGCAGAATTTTAGAGTGGGAAAGGACTCATTTACTGATACACAGTGGCCTCTCTGTACACTAGAACACAAGCAAACAGCCACACAATCAAAGACATAATGCTACATTTATCCAGCATGGGTGCCGGTCAATGGGGAGTCTACTTAGATTTATCCGGCATCTCTTAATACCAGTCCCCATGGGTGCCGGTTAATGGGGAGTCTGCTCTCCATTCCATACAGATTGATTTAGCGAGCCCCTGTGGTGTGTCAGGCATTACATCAGATACCGTGGAAGCTAACCTGAGTGAGTCACTTTCCTGCTGCTTTTCATAATTTGTGTGAGTGTGTGTGTGTGTGGGGGGGGGTGTGTGTGTGGGGGGGTGTTGGTGCAGGGGTTAGCGTAGGGGTTGGCAGGGACGATTGCCAAGGGAGAAAAGCAATCTTGTATGTGCCCTAAGTGTTGTAAGAGATATGATACCAAGTCTGTCCAGGGACAGGGGGCATCCAGGGGAGAGTGGGCTCCCCACTGTGGTCTGCAACCCCGCCTTCAGAACCACTCAGGGAGTCTTATTTTTAAACAGTCCAGTTGCAGAGCCCATCTCAGAGTCACTGAATTGGAATTCCAGAGTTGGGCCCCAAAGCTGCATTGTTAAAATACTTTCTATATTGTTCTGCAGATCAGCTAAGTTTGCCAGCCATTGTTCTATCCTACCCGGGGCTAAGGGGCTGGGCAGGGTTGATTTACAAGAGTGGTGTCTCTTGCACTAAAACTTGAAAGCAGAAGGCCTTTCCAGCCTGCAGGGAGGACCTAGCTTAGTCCAAAATACCTCAGCCAGCCCTGTCCCTGCCAGGACCTCCCGAACCTCCCTGTGGGGCCACTGTCCAACACCAAGGCGTTCGAGCCGCCCGTTTGCATCTGGGACCCAAGCCGTTAGCAGACCGAAGCCTCTTGGCACAGAGCTCAGGAGGCCAAGGTGCAGCGCGGGCAGTATCTTCCAAAACTACGCATCGCACTGCAACCTGAAGCAATTCCAAAACGATCATTTGCATGCTAAGAACATTTCACCGAACAACGAGAAAATAAAGGACAATGGCGTGAGGTTTCCCTTAAGTGAAACTTAACTCAACTTTTAAAACTCTGAGTAGGAGGATCTAGACTGTGTAGAGCATGCAAATAATGGTTAATAATGTGTTTCTAACTGTCCTTATTTGGAAAAATAAAAGGTTGTGAAACATACGTCAGTCCCTGAACTTTACAAAAGGTCGTACTGGTCTCTGAAACCCAGAAGTCTGGGGGTAGCCACCACAAGCCTTCGAAACAGAATTCTGCTTTTCCTGCTGTCCTTGTCCCTGCACCCACTAAAATCACACTGCCAATAACCCCGAAGCTTTATAATTTGCTTCTTTTGGGGGTACTATCGTAAATTTTTATATCTGTTTGACTTCCTTTGTTCACTATGACCATACTTTCTTAAAATCCATCTGAAATGCAGGCATATTTCAAAAGACTTATTTAAACTTGCGTTAGCCACATGACCATTTATCGGAACCCCTAAAAACACTGAACAGAATTTTGGAGATATTAAAATTTTTTGTTTTCACCAGCGCAGGTCAAAATTGTTCCTCACTGAACCAGTTTCCTTGGGTGTGTTTCTTTTTTTTCCCATCATAATATTTGATGTCATCCACCACTCTAGAATTTTCTATCAGGCAGAAGACATACATGTCTCCCTCGTGGCTGGGGCTCAATTTATGTGGATATGAATGAGATTTATGGCGTGTAATAAACATTACTAAACGTGACAAAAGAGTGAAGATTTAAAGACACTTACTAATTTAAGATGACATTTTAAACAGTCACAGTCCTTAGAGCAATACATATTTCAGGTCTTTATGCAGGTTTCCAGGCAGAACGCCTATTAGGAAATGAAAATCATCTGTGCACTTTTCTCCCTCTTTGCGGGGTGCCCCACCCCCCGTTTATCGCTCCCCAGTAGCTACCCCATCCATCAGTGTTTAGTGGTGCCTCTATGCTCAGCACCTAGATGTTAAACAAATTAGAATCTTAATATATGAGGTGTGACTGGGAGGCCTAAGAGGAAATAGAAAGAGAGAAAGCACCCACGTGTGCAGAAAGGCTGGCCACGACGGCAGTTCCGGACGCCCTGGTAGAACTTGTAAGTTTTTAAAGGGCTGAACTTGACACCGTGCCAGTCTTTTTTGGAAAAACGCTGCCAATCCTATTTTTCCTCTTCCATGGGAAATTATTCAAGTAAGTCTACTGAGAAAACATGTCACGGGTTTGGAAAGTTGGTGCGTGGCCAACTTTCACACATCTGGTTCGCCGGGCAGGCTCCACTCATCAGCTAACAAGGACTTAGGGGGACCCAGCCTGAGGCCGGGCCGGCCCCTGGGTCCACGTTTGATCTCACCTGGGTGCCAGCCCGCGGCTCCGGCCTGGCCCTCTCCACGCAGGGCCTCTTTTATTTCCAACGCAAAATGGTCTCGTGTTGTTAAATGGCCTCTAATTTTTCTACTAGCAGACAGTAGAGCTGCTTGCTGGGTTTTAGGAAGCGTGCTTTATTTTATTTGATTTGATTTTTTATTTTGCCAGCCTAATTTGCTCCCAGTTGAATCTGACTGCATTTACTTGAGCAAAAGGGAGGGGCTGTGGCTCCCCGGAAAGCCATGGACTTGAAGCAGTCCTAATAATCTCGTGGGGCGTTGTGTGCAACGCAAACCCCAGGCCCCCACCACGCTGCATAGATGCCAGTCTCACTGACGGACACGGACGTAAGCACTCAGGGCTGTTTTTCAGTGTGTGATTTACTCTGCCCCTTGAATGACTCTGGAGATGGCAAGCTGAGAATATTCAGCGCTTGGTTTTCAGGGTGAAGAGTAATTCCCTGGAACAGGTCACAAGCTGTACCTTGCCCCTTTGGGACCTGAGCTAATTCAGGAAGGATCTCCATGACGGGCTCCGGACTGGGCCTATCTCTGCATTTCCAGGAACGTGCAAAAATATCTAGCCAGGAGAGGAGTTGCAGTCGTGAATTATGGGCAGTCACAGAAGAGAATTTAACTCGTCCTGAGGTAGCCCATAATGCTCAACAACCCATATTATAGAGAGCTATTTTTCTCTCTTCTCAAGAGTGGCAGCCAGTACCCCATGCACGGAGGGGCTAAAGGGGGTTCACTTTCTCACACCCACAGCATCTGCTCTAGGGGCCATCGAGTACCATGACAGCTTTGCCAATCAAGGAAAGTTCCGTCTGGAGGCCACCTCTATCTCCTGTGAGCAACAAGGGTGCTGGACAGACTTGGAAGCACAAGCAGCGAGTCAGGGCTGCAGAGCTTGCAAGGGTGACTTCTTACAGTCGGGGGCTTTGGCGTATCCACATCCGGGAACTTTTCATACCGAGTGTGCTTATTTTCTTTCATCTTTATTGATGCTGCACCTTACCTACCATCAGGTAAAGAGAGGAGACTCTCCGTTAGCCAGAACTCCAGCAACTGGCATTCTCAAGCAGCTCTCAAAATTTTTTGCCAGTTGCTTGACTTCTGGTTAACAGAGAGTCTACGTACATTTATCTGGTATCTACCAACCGCCATGGGTGCCAGTTAACTGAGCGTCTACTGTACCTGCCCGGAATTACGTTTCCACCAGTGGGGAAGGAGCTGCGCTTGCCTAGGCCCACCTTTTGCCCTGGGCAGAGAGCCTCGGGCCTTGCAGCTTCAGAACGCCCCACGCTCCCCTCTGAGCTAGCCACGCCTCTGGGAGGGCCTTTTCCTTGGAAACGGTGATTTCCTTACATTACAGGAAGTTCTGTGTGATGTTCAAGTTTGTGTCCAACATCAATCTAGTATGTATCCGTTACACACACAGCAAACGTTTTCCTTGAAGAAAACTTTCGCAGTTAAAGGAGCTTACAGCCAGGCTCACCCCTTGCCAAGTTCTCGAAAGGGTGTGATTTAGCCCTTGACACTGTCACCAGTACTGGGGAGCAGTGTGGCAGAATGGTCAGATACGTAGGCTTCGGCATCAGAAAGCAAGCTGTGTGACCTTAAGACAATTACTTAATATCTCTGGATCTTAAGAACATCTGGGAGTTTCCTGGTGGTGTAATGGCTAGGCTTCGGTGCTCTCAACACTGTGGCCTGGGTTCGATTCCCAGCCAGGGAACTACTAAAGAAACAAACAAACAAACAAACAAACAAAAACATCTGGTGACAGTGTTGGGTCAAACTTCTCTAATATGTCCTTTTTGGGACTAAAACTCTGGGGTTGCTGGCAGGCCACTTCCAACACGCCATACAACGGACAGTATCTGCTTGCCTCGGTGTTTGGGGAAGTTCTCTCTGTTTTTTGAAAGCTGCTCCCTTTTGCCCATTGACTTTCAGCGACGCACATCTGTTTCTGTTCTTCCGTTCCTTCGCGGCGTGGACTGGCCCCTTTTACTGTGCTCTCAGAGCCCACGCAGTTATTCGGGTACGTCCTCATGCGGAGGAGCTCCAACTCGCTCCTCAAAGCCCACACAGGAAGACCCCAGAGAAGGAATTGTGAAAATCGACCCCCGGATGAATAGACGTGATTTAACCACGCAAGTCGCAGGGTCGCCGGGAAGATTCTCCAGGAACCAGGGCACTCAACGGGAGGGGAGGTCACGTCCCTGTCCTCCTGTCTAACTGCCGCGTGAAATGTTGCCTCCGGCAAGCAAATAGGAGTGAAATGACATCATGGGAAACACATGCAAACGCCACACCGAAGTGGTGGGGAGGAAATGGGACGGGCACACGACCGATAGCTATCGAGGCAGCGTGCTGGGTGGACACACGCCGGCCTCATTCTCCTCGCTCATGGTGTGTCTGCAATTTTCTAATATAAACTTTTTAAAAATGCGGAGCCCTGTGGCTGGTCCTACTCAAGAACTGAGTTGAGGCTGCAGAAGGAGAGGTGGAAGGCTCTGGAATCAGTCTGACTGAAGGCCTTGAAGGCACCAAAGGGAGAGTACACCGATGATCCACCCTTCTTCCATTAGCTGCCTTGGCAGTCCCAGAGCGGCAGAGCTCCTCCTCTGAGAACTGGAATCACTGCCGCCTTACACCCAAGGGCGGACGAAGAACCTTGATGAAATTCCTCCGACAAGGCCCAGAAAACGCTTTTTCTCTGCTCTCTATAAATGTACTTGACCCCACCTCCCCGCACTGGGCACTGGTGTGCGTGCGTGCGTGCGTGCGTGTGCGTGCGTGTGCGTGCGTGCGTGTGCGTGCGTGCGTGTGCGTGCGTGTGCGTGCGGTGGATTTTCCCATGGATGCTTCACCATGGGTGGCGGCTTCTCAGCAAAGTTACTCGGGTACAGATTTACTGCTAAATCCTCATTGGACTGTCCCTTTCCTTGACTAGATGGTGAGCTCCTAGTCCCCGTATCCCCTGACCTAACACGGGGCCTACTTCCCAGCAGCAGTGGCAGGGGAGATGCTGGTTAAATGGGGTTGCAGTGACGCTAAAGAAAGAGGTTTCCCAGATTCTCCTAAAGGAAACTGAACTCTCAGGGCAGCAGTTCAATTCAAGAGCGCACGCTTTGGAGTCAGACAGGCTCGGGTTCAAGGCTGCCACTAGGGAGCCCGGTCGCACTGGGTCTGTGACTTGCTCTGCATCAGAGTGATGGGGTGAGTTCCCCTGCCGAGCTACACCCCGGGGTGGGGGGTGGGGAGCTGTGGTACACTCACAAACCAGAGTGTGAAAGCGCTTTGCAAATAAAGGACAATTTCAATGCACTATGTAACTGTAAATACTGGAAAGGTGCAGATGTTTAAACAATGTAAGCAATTCATGCCAAAGCAGCGAAGGTCTTCGGGTATTTTTTAACCAAAAGTCTTAGAGCTGTGTAAGCCCCAAAACTTCAAATTGCTTGAAAGACACGATTAACTGGTCATTTCCTCCCACCTCAGTTTAAATTAGAATGGTTAGCGCCTCCACAGGAACCGTGCGTTTGAGAACTGACGTTAGCATGACACGGAGCGTGGTGACACAGGCGCAAGCCATGGTGAGGTCCGTGACCAGCCTGAATTGCAAAAGTCATGCTTAAATTTCTTCTCTCCTTTTTCTGACTAAATACATATTTTCCAACTACCTCTTTGATATGAGGGAACACTGTAGATGCCAACCCTTCCTGAAGAAAGAACATTAAAGAGGATTGGTTTTCTGTCCCATCCCCATGCCAAGATTTCCATCGGGCAGCCTAACCCCTCTCCATGGAGGAAGAGGTCCTCCAGCCCTTTAGATTGGCCCGGGCTTTAAGGTCATTGCCCTGGACGGCATCCACTCCCAGGCTCCGAGACCTTCCGGCGTCCGTCAGCCCTGGGTGAGATGGGGGTGGTAAACACGTTCTGCGGAGTCATCACCTTGCGTTACATGGCCTCGGAGAGACCCAGTCTCCTACTTCTGGTTACCATCTTTGCGATGAATGAGGCAGATCCCGGGCGCTGTTGGCCATGAAACAAGGTTGCTAACTGTGACCTCTACGCTGGAGAAGTGAGGCCAGTAGTGAGAGAAGAAGAGGGCTGAGCTCATCCCCGTAAGTTGTGGGTTGGCCTTGGACACAGCGTGATGACCATAGCTCAAAGCTGCTGCATGCCCAGGCTGTCTGTGCTTCGGAGGTGGGCCGGCCCCCTTGTAGCCCCACACCCTGGATCTGGAAGAGGGCAGGGGAATCCTCAGACTGGCAGCTCCTAGCTGGCAGGTCTTTGGAGAGAGGAGCAGAGATAGCATTGTGAATGAGCTTTTCCCTCCTTTACAACATCCCAGCCAGACCTGGGAGCCCCCCAGCATTCCAGCCCCCCGCAGGGCTGCAGACATTGGAGGAAGACCTAGGCCAGCTTCAGCCTGTCCCAGGCAGTCGGAGGACCTCCCCTAGAGCAGGCAGCAGACCCCGTCTCAGGTGCTTCCTCTGGAATACCTGGCTGGCCATCGTAGCTGCCTACAGGTGCGCATTTATCTGCGAGTAGGAGAGTCATCCGTTTACTCACTCACTGATTTATCAAACACCTATGAAGCACTTCCTACCTGACAGGTACCTGGCCAGGTCCGGGGGGAACGATCGTGCATGAGATGCTGCTTCACCTTCAGGACCCTTCCCAAACAAGACCACGTTTCTGTGTTTTTATACATTTGGTTTTGTTTCAGTGCCTGGAGAGATGCCTTTTGGCCTTCTTGGCCTTTCCAGGACAGGAATTTAGTTGGTTTGTTTATTTTGGTTCTTTGTTTCAATGCCTAAGACAGTAGCTGACCCTTAGCGATTGGGCCAGTGTGCCCCTGTTACTACTAGTAAAAGTGGCCAGGGCCACCCACGTGGAGCAGTGGACCCAGGACAAGTCATGCCTTACAAGAATACCTCTCTGTCCCCTTCATTTCTTCCAGAAGGTGACTTCTCATTAAAATGAACAAGAAAAACCTGGGAAAGAAACAGAGGAAAATTTCCCCCAAAGACAACGTGCAGCATGGGGTGCTGATGGACAGAACGTGGGGTGGGGGGTGTCAAATAGGAAAAAGACGTAATCGGTAGGCTGGTAGGGAAAGCCCCCTTTCTCTGTATGGGAACTTTTAAAACCTTTTAACAGGTTTTTAAGTAGGACCTCCCCTTCCCTTTCCCCATCCCTCTCACCCTACAGTAGCTTTAGCTCCCTGATTAAAAACATCACAGGGCCCCCAACCTCACCAGGCCCAGATGGAGCACACCCTTAGCTCACTGAGTGTATGCTAAGTACAACCTTGACCAAGGACCCACAAGCCAAAAGGGGCCGGGAGAACCTGGCTCTCTCTGCCATCAGGAGCAGCAAATCTCTGCTCTTCTGTTCTCCAAGGAAGGACTTCGGGCAGAGAGCCAGACCGGGGATTAAAACCATATCGTTAAATCCGTATCTTTCCATTGAAAACAAGCAGAGCTAAGGGACAGGCCAGGGTGAGGAGAGAACATGCACGGGGCAAGGAGGCAGGTGTGCCCTTGAGGAGCTGAGCCCCTGCGTTCTCTCCTAACTTTTCTCTCTTGTAATCACAACCCCCGCAGCCCCCCGCCCCCGACCCCACAGGGATTTCCTGAGGATAAAGGAAATAATAGCTGTGAAAAGCGTATCCGCAGGCCCTGCCTTAATCTTTCCGTGGGTATAGGACTAGCACCGACCTCACGGGGTTGTTGCAAAGGTTAGCGTTGATACCCACAAAGCTTCGCATCCTGGCGGAGATGGAGTCAGCATTTATACAAACGTTTGCTATTTCAACAGTCAGGTCTGGGCAGGGCTCAGATGGTATAAAAAGTTTAATTGAGCGTTAATGCATGTCAGTACTACTCACAGAGGTCACGACAGGTTTGAGGGGTCAAGGACGGAGGGAGGAATGGCCAAGGATAGCCACGGCTGGGGGCTGGGGCTGTGGAAGAGGGGAAGCAGGCAGCGAGGGAGGATTTGAACACACCGAGCTCTGTCCTCCCCGCTCTGTCCTGCTGCCTATGTCTCCACCGCCCAGACCAACCGATTGTCTAGGACAGTGGTTCTCAACCTTCCCAAGGTCACGACCCTGTAATACAGTTCCTCATGCTGTGGTGACCCCCATAACATTATTCTCGTTGCTACGTCATCACTGTAATGTTGCTGCTGTTATGAATCGTCATGTAAATACCTGATATGTGTTTTCCAATGGTCTTAGGTGACCCCTGTGAGAGGGTCATTCGACCCCCAAAGGGGTCACGACCCACAGGTTGAGAACCGCTGGTCTAGGGCAACGCAGTCAACAGGATGAGCCTCAGGTGGCACAGAGCCTGGATCTGATGGAAGAGACTCATTGAGAGTAACTGGCACAGCTGTTCTTAGTACTTTGGGATTAGTATTAACAGCCGTATTAACCCGTGCGAATTAATACTGTATTAACATCAGGTAGCTCTAATAACGAGACCTGTTTCCTTTGTTACAGATTTTTGGGGTGTTCTTAAATAACTTCCTGGTTTTTGGTTGGTTTTTTGGTTGGTTTTGGCCTGGCTTTCTTCTGGAAGGATGTGTTGACATCACTGCTGTCACTTGGGCAGCTGTCCCCTTCCATGAGTGAAAGAGCAACCACTGCCCAGTATGATGGGAGTCTGGTCCCAATATGGAATCTCAAGGGTCTTCAGAGCCTCACTTTCCCTTAACATAAGAAAGAAAGAGTTCTAAGTCTTACAGAGGAGTTGTGAAGAAGTCCCTGCCAGAACTGTGTGAATACGAGGAATTGCGTACAAAACAGGCCTAAAACTTTTCTTAATCATATGCATGAGTTCTAACTTAACAAGCATGGCATATTGTGGCTACCCTGTTTTAAAAAAAATCCACTGATCATTTTTCACAACTTATTTATTCTTGGTGCCTATTTCCTTTCCAAGGAAGGAAAAGAGATAAAAGAACTTTAACATCTTTTCTCTTTACGGAGTGTTTCTTATAGTATCCCTGAAAATCATTTCTACATAAAGATGATATCAAGGGGTCTGCCTTCTAATTTTAAAAAAAGCCTGAATTATTTCCAATGGACTTTTTAAGCATTTGGTTCACCTAAATGTGTACATTTCTGCTCTCATTGAAATTCCTAAACAGTCACTTTCTGAATTGTCAAGATTGTAAAGCTGTTGATGGGCACAGCACTGGGGTTTCCATGGTAACTACTTTCATTGCCTAGACGACGCTGGTCTGCTGGTATTACCACTGAACTGGCTCAACTCTTAAAAACTTGGCGGCTCCCAAAAGTGGGCAAGCACGCCCTGAAAGTCTAACGGGCTGGCGCCGAGCTGGGACCCACCAGGACTTGGGATACGGCAGCTCTGTTCTGAGGTTCTTCGTTGTGTAGGGGTTGAGAGGTTTGACAGGCATGTTAATCCGACCAGATCCTATTCGCAGGGTGACTTTTTATGTCAATCGCTCCCAAATACCATTACCGTCAGTCACTGAGGCTGGGATGGAGTGGAGCTAAGTGACAGAATCTTAGTTCACTTGTGAGATAATAGGATGCTTCGAATAGAACTCAATTGGAGTATAGACTGTCATAACTTTATTTTCTTCTTTCTTTCCTCCCTCCTTCCTTCCTTCTTTCTTTTTCTCTTTTTGTTTCTCTGTCTCTCATCTGAAGAAAACAAGGATGTGAGAAACTGGGGACATCGTGATTGGTTCAGTTTGGATGTCTGTTTGAATGTGGTGTGTCGTTCCTAAACTACCTCCTATCACACTGGTTGTGGGAAAGTGACATTAAAAACAAATCATTTCTTGATAAGCAGTTTTATGGGTGTGTGCTCAACAATTACCCAAGGAGAGAGATGGTGCAGTTTGCCTCTTTTTTCCTATCTATGGAACTCAAGTTCCTTCTAATTACATCCAGAGGATCATTTAAACAGGGTGGTCCATTTGAAAGCGGCCACATTTAAATCTACTTTGCATGAAATGAGCTTGCCGTTAGATGAGTTTGGCTGGCTTGAGAATATATCACAAGATGCAAATCGGATGATAAATAAAGCTTTGGCTGCATCATAGAAACAGGGAGCATTTAAAAAAATGATGTTAGCACTGACTGCTAAGTGAAATGGCATCCCTGAACACGCCTCATATTTTAAACATTTAAAGGCATGCCGCTGAATCAAATGTGTCCATTTGATATGTGGCAATTCGTAAGGAACACAAAATAAGCAGACGAGGTGCAAACTTTCCCACACAAGTTAACACTGGTAAAAATACAAGAGTGAAAAAGGACAGTTAGAAGTCAAGGGAATGAGGAAATGGCTCTGCATACTTATTTGAGGAGTCATTTTGAAGTAACTAGCAAGCAGAATGTGAACTGCTATGTGCTAATTATTCCACATCTCTTTGGGACCTGAAGCTGTTGAGTTGTTGCCACTCTTGGCTTGGCTCTCAGGAGAAGATCGGGGTAATGAAAAGGGCAGAATATTATTAGTAGGTATGACTAAAAAAAACTTAATGAGCTTTTAAAACAAATATTTTAGAGTTTAGACACACAAAAAAGGATTAGTCCCTTTCAAGTATTAGCCTTATTGGATAACCAATTTAATTATTACAAGGATGCTACTATTATTCAATTGTTTTTTAATTCCATTCTGTTTTTTGAGACTGCAAGACATGTGTAGTGTGTATTTTTAATTATTTACCAAAACCCATTAATTCTTGTCCTTGTAGAAATGTAAAAGCTGAGTATGTGCCTTCTACAGCAATTCAATGGCCCCTGGATACATGGCTACCCAGCCTGTAACTACCAGGTGGTGTCACATGACAAAACTCTCAGCTGAGCTCAATGCCGCAGCCTAGGTTCAATTCCCAGCCAGGGAACCACCAAAAAAAAAAAAAAAAAAAAAAAAAAAAAAGAAAAAAATTCTCAGCAGAAAATGGAAGTGCTGTGGGTCATTTTCAGGCCTTGGTATAAAATATTGCACATGAGCTCCTTTGTGACTTTTTACATCTTCCAGGAATCATAGGAACCCAGCATTGAGATAGCAGAATAGCAGAATAGAAGGAATCTGGATCCCTGAATGACTACATGGAGTAAGTCTTCCCTACCAACTGATTTCTCTCCTCTTAAACCTGTTCAGAGAAATTTAAGATCATACACACACACACACACACACGCACACACACACACACACATATATATATATATATATATATATATATATATATATATATATATATTTAAATACTACTGCTTTGGCAGGTCTTTGGTTATAAGGTCTACAAATGTAGGCACTGAACATTGTGATTATAATGAGTAACAACACCTACTTGGATGAGTAAGTCCTTGCATGGGTATTTGGGGGAAAGTTTCATTAGTTTATAGTTAGTTCTTGTAGTAGGCTCACCCAGTGAATGAACTGTAAGGACACGGAAAAACATGTGGAAGGAAGTGACAGGAAGTCAGATAAAAGAAACACTGGAGAAAGCATGATCAAAATTAATCAGGCTTAAGATTATAATTTTTTAATATAGGACATTGATCCTCTATTTTTTTTTACAATGATATTCTGTATATAACAGAATTCTGCATAACTGGGGTGCTTCTGGGACAGACATTTTGTGAAGTTTGATTGCCAAAATACTAAACCATCAGAGAGGCCTCCATGGGTCCATGATTCAGTTATCTACTGTTGTGTAACAAACTGCCCTACGCTTAGTGGCATGTAACTACAAAAATGTGTGATTTCTCACAATGCTGTGAGTTGACTTGGATCATCTGGGAGGTCTTTCCTCTCCACATGATGTAGCTGAGGTAACTGACTTGGCTTCATTCAGCCGGGAGATGGGCAGGAGCATCCAAGATGGCCTCTCATCTTCCAGGGTCTCTCTCAGTATCAGCTCTGGTCATCTAACCTGAGCTTCCTGAAAGCATGGCCCTGACTTCCAAAGTGGATGGTCCAAGAGAAAAAAGTGGAAGTTATCAGTTCTTTCAAGTCCTGGGTTCAGAAACTGTTGAAGGTCACTTTCTTTGCCTTCTGTTAGTCACGGCATGTCTGTCACATGGTCAACTCACATTCAAAGGAGGGGAAGTAGATTCACTTCTTGAGGTTGGGGACAATTTTCACCTACAGGGGTGGAAGCAAGTGTTGGGTAGCCTTAGTTGACACCTACCTACTAAAGACCACGGTGATATAATAGAAAATATAACTGTCCTTTGTGCCCAGTTTCTGGCACAGAACTTCAAAAACCCTTGGAATATCCTGACTGATAGGAATGTCTTTTGTTATTCATAAATGATCACCTTTCTAGCATACCTGAATTTATGCTAATAAGGTGACTCATTGCAGGGCCCCTAGGTATCTTCAGGAATAGGGCTGTCACCAGAAAAAAAATAACCACATGATTAAAGGGTTAAAATTTCACCCCACCATCTGACCTCTGGGAAGGGAAGAGAGAGGGACTGGAGATTGAGTTCAGTCACATAGCCAGTGATTGAATCAATCATACCTACATAATGAAAACTTGATAAAAATAAAATTTAAAAAAAAAAAACAAAAAACTAAAACAAGGAGGCTCAGAGAGCATCCCGGGTGGTGAACACATCAGTGTGCTAGGAAGAGACATTCCTGGATTCCAGGAGGAGAGAGTATGGAAGCTGAGCCTCCCCCTCACCCACCAAGACCCTGCCGTGTCTTCGCTCATCTGGAAGTTCATTTGTTTCCTTTACAATAAATTTGTAATCGTAAGTAAAGCACTTTCCTGAAATCTTTGAGTCATTCTAGAGATTTCTGGAACTCGAGGGGGTTATGGAAATCTCCAAATTTGTAGTCAAGTCAGACAGAAGTGCAGGTAACCTGGAATCCCACTTACAGCTAGTGTTTGAAGTAAAAGCAGTCTTGTTGGGAACCTTGCCCTTGAATCTGTGGGATCGGATGCAAACTCTGGATCAGACACACTATGTGTCTATGGCTCTCTAGGTCTTTTGTGCGTATGACTGGCATTTTGTCAACCAAGTGTTTTCCATTCAGTTCCAGGCAGATTTGGATTGAAGTGTGGACACCCAGATGGTGCTGGAGAATTGGTGTCAAATTGCAACAAGTCACCTGTGGCTGAAAGAAAGTTCCCATGATGCAGAGGGCTTGGGTTAAATTGACCTTCCCAGAGGTCAACATTTCATCCTACTCATACTGTCCATGTGACCTCTACATCATAAAGATGTAATTTCCTCATTAGTTAATGTTAGCAAAAGAATAATACCTACATTTGGGGCTAATATGAAGTTTAAGTACATAGGAAAAGCACTTGATGGACTGAGGAACACACAGCAAAGGTTAGCTACTACTGAGGCCCAGATTCTATAATACTGCATACTCAAAAATCTTATTTATAATCCAACAAGAGCTCTGTGGCCCAATTTTTACCCTTTTTTCAAGTCAAGTGAGAGAAATACTGAATGTAGATTCCCAAAGCTAAAGATATAAATTTGGTTCTATGTGATTTTTGTGTGCATGACTGGGATTTTTTTTCAACCAAGTTTTTTCCATTCAGTTCCAGGCAGGAACTCGACAACTACTTCTCATGAATCATCTTTCTGTGGCACTATTCCACACCCAGCAGAAAAATTATGTGAGGCCACGGTCTATGCTGGCCCGCACTCAAAAAAAGAAACTATGCAAAACTGAACTCCATGTTTGAGTCATTCCTCAGATCCTGAGTCCTCTCAGCCCTGGAATCAGAGTTGAGTTAGTAGGGGTGCCAGCTGGATGCTGTGGGGACGCGTGTTCTCAGACTCAGCAGAAAGATGTGACAGAGTGATGTGAGTAAACACGGGGCTTCTGCTTGGAGCATTTGCTGCACCCACTCGTGAAAATGAGACTCTATCTCCGAAACAAAGGTACGAAGTGTGATAAAAAAAATACGGTGAATGTTTAATTTTTTTTTTAATTACAGTAAAAGACACGTCATTAATCCCCCCTCAAAATACTCCCTCTCACTTTGAACACACGTATCCCATCACTGTTCTTGCCACTTTCTGAAGCAGTTCTGGAGGTCTTCTCTTGTGAGTTTCTTTAGTTGTACTCTCATGTCCTCAATGTCCTGAATCAATTCAGGTCACACATCACTTCTGGTATGCAATTTCTGTCAAATAAAAACATTGCAGGGTGTCCTCATCCACCTAATTAACCGGATCTGGCATCATACGATTCCTGGCTCTTCCCCAAAGTCAAAACGACCCTGAAAGGTAAACATTTTGAGTCAATTCAGGACACCGAGGTGGCCGTGACAGTGCAACTAAAGACACTCAAGACAGAGGGCTTCCAGAACTGCTTGAGAAAGTGGCAAGAATGATGGGACACGTGTGTTCGAAGTGAGGGGGAGTATTTTGAGGGAGATTCATGGCAATGTGTCTTTTATGATCATAATTTTTTTTTTAATTTAAACATTCACCGCCTTTTGTTATCACACCTCATAAAATGAGCCTGCGTGATGCTTAACAATGCAAAGCTTTGGTTAGAAGAAGGATGCTCTTTGAACTATGCCCAGTCCAAAGATGGTCAAGGACAGGTAAGAGTTCACCAGACAGCAAAAATATATATGGACATACTGTGTGCCCAGGACCATAGGATTAGAAAAGATGAGGAAAACATTCCCAAACTGAACTCCAATGATATTGAGTACTTCCTTTTCACCAGCATTGGGGACCCATGAAATGACCACAGGCTTCAGCTTCCAGTTCTCTCGGCGTGTACACACGCACGTTCTAGAAGAGGCAACAAACGGCGAGTGTTTCAGCACTTGACATTGTCATCAGAGTCTTACAAAGGACCCAAGAACAGTCCTTGAACATTCCACCCACTGGCTTCTCTCCATGGGTCCCAAGACCTCGGACACTGAACTCAATTTGCCAAAAAAAAAAAAACAAAACCCCAAAAACAAAAAGAAACCTCACCAAGATGAATTGGCAGGCAGAGAAAACCATTTCTCTCTTGTTAAATGACATGGCCTCATCGTGTCACTGTACAAAGAAAGCTTCCAGATTCTTTGTCTCCATCACAAAACTTATAAAAATGAGATAAAAAAAAAAAACAATGTTAAATTATTTTGGCCCATCAGTTCCAGAAGGGGTTGTATATTTCCCTAAAGGGTATTAAATGGCAAGTTATTAAAAAAAACAAAAAAAAAAAAACACCAAAAAAAAACCAGCACAGGCCCCAGTTGTCTTTCAAAAGCTCTGATTTACTACATATGTCTCCCTGGAGAAAGGCCTTTTTTTAAATGTTCATTTCCATTTTAAGAGACTCTGGACTTTGATCTGTTGGGAGCATTCTTTCTCTTCCCCCGGCTGGGGGGTGTCAGCCACCCCGGGGCGGAGCTGGGGGCTGGCTCTCAGGGCTTGCATGTTTTCAAGGCCTTCGCTGGCACCTACACAGCATCTCTGACATCTGCAGTCACACCACCACCCCACCTTTAATTTTGATGAGCCCCTACACCAGGGGACGTGGAGCCACCACTGTTTGTCATCGCTCAATAAAGACCCTGCTTCGTGGTTGTGAGGCGAGATGGGCTTTGGCACCCTATGCCCAACAGAAGCTGCCAGGCCTTCCTTTAAATTATTCCGAGTTTCATAATAAATTTAGACTTGTCCTCGATTAAAGCTAAACTCCAGCTACTGTAATATTAGAGTGTGGTTTGCTTTGGTAAGATCCATGACTTTTAGTTAATTAGTTAGTAATTTATTTTACTATGTGCCCGGAGACGGCTGGCCATGAGTTTTCCTGTTCTAGACACGTTGGAAGGTACAGGGTGACGTGGGTCACTACTGGTATCAAACCTGCTGCCTCGCTTTGTTTTTAAATGACAGTACTCTTCTTCCTGCCAGACCATATCTGGCCCCCACGACTCCTTAGCACAAATTAGAGAAAGCTTCTCCTGATCAGGTAGATTCTGGTCCCGCCAGGGTGCCCGTATGGGTGACTCACCCATCCCTGGGTTTGAGCTCCACTCCTCTTACAACTGTGGGCACAGTGGTGCCTGCCTCTCATTGCAATACTGCTGCCCACGGCTGGCCCAAACACACACACACGCATGCATGCGCGTGTGCACACCCCCCACACACACACCCACTGGAGTAGCTGATGATCCTTCCAGGGTTCTGCAATCTGTGATTCCTCCACCCCTCTACTCTTCCCTCCTCTCCTCTTTCCTTGCTCCCATTCCCTCTCTCCTGCGATAATACAGTGAGAGTTCAAACAAGCTTTCAATCCCGCCAACCTGAAGGTTCACCTCCCAGAACGCGGGGCGGGGCCACACTCAGAGGCCGTGGTCACTCAGCATTTCATCACCAGGCTGGCAGTTCTGCTCCGAGTCCCTTCCACATGCTAAGCGATTGTTAGCAGAAAGGGGATTCCGGGGGTGGGGGGTGGGAGGGTGCACAGACAGCCTGAGCAATTGACGAGTGGGGACCCCCGCTGCCATCCGGCACAGGTGAATGGCATCTCCAGGCTGAGGAAAACCACGCTCCCATCTTCCTGTAGCACATGTGTGTTTGTGTTTGTCAGATTACGGGTTCAGTCGTGGTGACAAGCCCGGCATCCCCCAATCCAGTGCGCACCCTGGGCTCCCCAGGCAGAAGGGAAACCCGGGCACACTGCGCCCTGAGGGCTGTGACCGCAGCGGAGGGCAAAGGCAGGAACCAAGTGGGTTCTCTCCAACTGACTTTCCAGGGTGGGGAGGGAAAGAAAAAGTGGTTCGTTTTATTTTACTTTATTTTCGTAGCTGCAGGCAGTCTGTGGATAAGTGGGTATAACCATCCTGGTACATCTCTAATTAATAAGATCAATTGCCACTGTATTTTCTTTTACAAACTCATTTAGATATGTCAGGGCTGCAATTATTTTGAGAGGGATCTGGCTTTACGCTTATTCATCTTTCTTCTTCCTGGAGGAGAAAATAAAACTGTCAGCTTAAGTGCCCTTTGAAGTCTGTTTTAGATCCTTGATTGAAAATTAGAAACAAAGTTTCCAGCCCAGCGCCATTCACAGGGTCAAAGTTCCCAGCCTCACGTGGGGGGGGGGGGGGGGGGAACGCATGCGCACGCGCATTAATTCCTGTTTATGAAGGGTCACATGCTGGCTCTCTAATAACATGTTGCACCCCTTTGCTTTAATCTCCTTAGATCTGTACGAATCCTGAAGTCTTTTATTTTGAAACTGAGACTCACTGGGCATTTTGCTTATGTGTCATTTTTCACTTCTGAGAAGGAGATCTCTCCAAGCAGACACTCTGGCTCGTCCTAATACTGGAGGATCGTTTAGGAAGCTTCGCTCCCCACGTTCCTGCCTCCTGCAATAATCACACCAATTGCACATGCAGGAATCCATCCTCACCCCTAAGGACCTAGACGACATCTCACCACGTCCCTGTGACCAGAGCCAACAGCTTCACCCCAGAAAGGCCCAGAACCTATCTGGTCGCTTGGTTCCCTCTGTGAGAAACTTCCATCGAGGCAGACAGATAAACCCATTCACCTTTGTATCACCAGAGCAAGGCTTCTAGACTCTCTATCTGGGGAGGGTGACCCCAAACGGATGCAAAGGAGATTAAAACCTGGCCTTGGAGAAGACCGAGGTTGGCACGAGGCTAACCCGTCAGAGAAACCATATTGAGCCAATGTGTCCACCTCTTCCAGGCCAGACCCTGCCTGCTGCTGCCACCCCTGCCTTCCGTCTGATTTGTCTTTAAGGTTTCAGCATTATCCCTCTGTTGACAAATGAACGCTTTTTCTGAAAATGAGGTATTTCCAGAAGCTGGCAGACACTGACTGGAGCATAGTAAGTGCTCAGCAGCGCTCTGGCCGCCTGCATTCATTATTTGAACTGGAGGGGCCTGGAGGTTTTGCACGGGCTTTACGTTCAAGGTGATGATAAATGTAGTCTGGCCGGGGTGGTAATAAGGGAATTTCTAGCCAGGTCCTGTCTAGACCACGGTTTGTTATGGAGTGAAAGCCATGAAAGGGGGAGCAATAGTACCCTTCTCCTCAGAGAAATTGTCCTCAGGGAGCTCCAGGCGCATTTCAAGTCCAAACCTTCGTCCGGCCCCTCACTGGGGCTGCCGTAAATAACATTAGCCTGTCTTTCAGCGAGCTCTGGGAAGCTTATACGCTGAACACGATTTTTGTTGTCTGCAGTTGTGCATTAAGCTCAGTACTGTCAAGTCTAATTATTCTCATTAAGGCCTGAAAGTTTGAGAGATTAATTAAGCAGAGAGCAAAAGCTTATGCAGAACAGCAATATTTTCCCCCTCAAGGATTAGCCCGTCATTCTGGTGGGGGTTTCCTTGAGCATTACCCATTACTTCGGAAGATAGTCTAGTGTGGAGCTCATATAATACGGATTAAACATTGCCTACATTTCACATGTGCTATTCAGCCATGAAAATAAGTCCTGGCCCTTGTGCCCGTAACCCAGAAGGCTCGCTAATGAGAACCAGGCAGTGGGGCTAATGAGAGTTTCAATACGTGCTGTCCTGCCATTTCCTTTCAATTTACTTTGCACAGGATCTGATGTGTGGAGGAGACTGAGTCGATACTAGCTCACACGCTTCTCTTCACTTGGTGGGGATCTTAGAGATCACCTAATTTTATCCCCTCCGGCTTCAGATGCGAAGGGAGGGATTCCGTGGCTGCCTTAAAGGGCCACAGTAACTGACAAAGATCCTTTAAGAGAAGGTGGCAGGAAACTTCCGGAAGCATTGACAACCATCAGTATATTAGAATGGTGAAGGAGGATCCTGGAGCACTTAGGGTTTGACGTGACCTAAAACTCAGCAGCAAGGAGACGGTCCCACAATAAAGAGAGGAGGCGGAGGAGGACCTAATTTGCACGTGAGCCCCTGGGAACTCTGGGACACCAGGAAGTGGCAGCCGGAGTCCTGTTTGCTGAGGGATTTCGAGGCTTCCTGAAGAAAGGGGCGATGGTGGACAGTTTGCTAGGCCCTGGCACCACCAGATGTAAAAGGGAGACACACGTGGTTCATCGCCCTTGCCTTAATCCATTAGCTCAAGTTTGCAACAAGGCACATCTGCAAGGGGCGGTTTCTGCCACTCACCTCTCGCACGTCACGTAAAGGCCCCATTCCCATTGGATGGCTTGAAATGGAGCAGGTCTGCCTCCCACAGTCCCAAATCCATTCATTCGCTTATCCCTTTGGACTGGCACCATGCTGCATGCCTAGAACTGGACCGGACCAGTGCCCGAACCCTAGGGCTTGTCTGTGCTGAGTGGTGGCTTTCACCCAGTGGGGGAGGGAGTGCCACCTGTGCCCAACACACCGCCATCCCCTGCTGGCTCCCCAGTATTCCTCCACGGGGCACACGCACAGGACTGCCAGCATCCCAAAGGTTGCCGGAGAGAACTCTTCGCAGGTACCAGTCAGAACACGGCTTGGAGAAAGGAGTTGGGCTGCCATCCTGGGTCAGAAACCTCAATGCTCCCTCCTTTCTCATCTTTGGGGAATTTGCCTGGGGCCTTCAGGAGGTGATTAGGGTTAATGAAGGCATGAGAGTGGGGCTGTCATGATGGGGTCAGTGCCCTTAAAAAAAGAGGGTGTGACAGGAGACCTGTCCCTCTTTTCTCTGCCTACACTCATCAAGGAAAGGCCATGGGAATCAGCTGGCACCCTGATCTTGAACTTTCCCATCTTCCTCAGACCATGAGAAAGAAATGTTTGTTGTTTAAGATACCCAGTCTGGAGTCCATTATTACAGCAACCCAAACTGACGGGGACAGCCTGGCGTGGCGATGGTCACGTCTCAGGTGCGTCGCCCCGGCTTGCTGACCGGCTGGCTGAGGGCTCTGTCGCCCGCAAAGAAGCAGCGGTCCCGCACGGAACTCATCAGTGCTCGTCAGCCTCTACGTGGGAGACGTAACGTGCTGAGCAGTGTGAAGTCATCACGTCTTTGCAGAACCGAACCAGAGGCCCAAGTCATTTAACACGTTATTAGTTTTTCTTCAAGTGTGTATGTGTCCTCACGCACACAAGTCTGTGTCCTGCGACATTACGTAACCCGAGAGGAGAAGTCAGTTGCAGAAATTCACGTTACTTGTGATCTCAGATTTTTTAATTTCAAAGTTTAGGTTCTAAACCAGAACTGTTTGACATGAGGGATGGGGGGACGGGAGGGACGAGTATTTTTCAAAGTTTGAAGAAACCTACGGGCAAGGGACACAGTCACTTGTACGCGTTAGTGGCCTATTTCTGTATCTTTCCGATACCGCGAGCGCAGCAGGTGGGAGAGAAGTGTTTGCGAGAACGGAGCTCAGGGGCGGGTCTTCGGTGCCCGTCACTCTGCCGGCCGGCGGCTGACCCAGCACTCCGCCCGCGTCGTCCAGGGGCCGCGCGGTACGCACCGGAGCAGGAGTGGCGGCAAGACACACTAAAGGACGTAAAGAACGCAGGCGGAGCGGTAAGTGGTCATTTCCTTGTCACCTGTACATCACAGTAGGTGCTTAGATGCCGGAAGCTAACTCTCTCTTGTCTTTTTTCTTCAATGAGTTCTGCTCAGTGAGCACCCTGGCCAGCACGTGTAAGATATGCCCAGATCTCCGTGGCCCAGGACGCTGCAAATTGACGGATTTGGCCAAACGATGCCTTCTGGACACCCTGCTCCCAACAGGCGCGCAGAGAACCACACGCACTTTGCCAAGAGACGCATTCTCCTTTCTCTTGGAAGCTGCGTTTCCTCCCATCTGTTCTTGACCCCCTGCCTTTAGGGCTGCCACTGCCAGGGAGCTGGGAGGTGACACAGGGCTCTCTGCAGCTTGATGACCAGAGGAATCGGGAAGCAGAAGCAGCAGCCAGTGGGAATTGGGGCAGCTAAGTGCTAGGGACACTTTGCCCTCCTTGGAGGAGCCGTGTCCGGGACATGCACTGGTGCCACCACACTTCCCCACCCCAGGCCCTCTCTCTCCTCCTGCCTGCCCAGACTCAGCCACGGACCAGCTGGACAAGCCAGCACAGCGGGAGAGGGTGTCCCAGCAAAGGGCTCAGTGCACAGCTACCGCTTAGCACCACTGGTCATTGTCACGGGGAAGGAGACCCGTCTGATCTTCCTGTGTTTGTCAGGTGATGCCCGTTACCTGGATTTTATGTGACGTCACCAATTCCTTAAGAATCAGTAACAAAAGCAAGTTTTTGACCTACTTTATGCAAGTTAAAGAAAGCACATCTGTGGGCCTCTAGGTGGCACCCCTGGTTTCAGGGACACCCAGCAGGGGTTCTTTTCCTGACCATCACCCCAAGGCCTTCCACTGACTCCTTCAACTCTTGTTTTCGGACACCCACCATGTGCCAGGCACTGTTCTACGTTAGCATATGGCAGGTAGACCTCAGATAAACGCCTGCCATCAGTGGGCTACCTTCACGGAGGAGAGAGACAGTAAATAAAATAATAAGAAAAATACCCAGCACCAGAGAAGTGTTACGGCGAAGTGGGGGGACAGGAAGCAGGATAAGGACCACAGGGAGGATGGATAGGGGCCCACTTTTGAAAAGGCAAATTGGGGAAAGCTTCAGTGAAAAGGTGACCTGTCAGCAAGGACCTGAGGAGGTAAAAGAGTGAGCCATAGAGATAACTGGGGAAGAACCTTCTAGAGAGAGGGAGAGAGAGAGGACACAGCGAATGCATAGACCCTGAGGCGTCCGTCACAGGGACCAGGTCGGCAAGAGAGGCATGAGTGAGTGCAGGGAAAGCAGTAGGAGAGGAGATGGAGAGCTGGAGTGAGGGCAGCCTCCCCAGCAGCCTCTGAGGCACCAAGCCATGGCAGGGCTTTGAGCAAAGGAGGGACTTGACCTTGCATGTCATCCCAGTCACTGTGTGCAGAGTGGAGGCTGTGACAATGGTCCAGGTGAGAGATGCACTGTTGTTTTCCGTCCCATTTAGAACAGTATGTCTGGTCAGCCTAAGTCAGAGGCACCACAAAATGCACCTGGCAGGCCTTGAATAAAGCCCTGTTCTCACGCCTGTTAGGACACGCCTCAGCCTTGCTCTCACCTCTCCCTCACTCTCCCCTCTCATGCTTGGAGTCTTTTAACTTTCTTCCCTTTTTCATTTTGGTGTCTCACTTTCTAATGACACCTTTGACATTCAAATACATTTCCTTAGAACATAAGAAATTCTGTTCCAGTTTCTCCTGGGCAGGAAAGACAAAGAGGAAGGCAGTAATTCAGGGCTTCAGGCAGTCACTGTGCTGAGTTGCATGTAGGCAGGATGCCCTGAGGAATAATGCTCCCAAGTCCCTGCCACTCAGGGGGATGTCCGCACACACCACTCTGCCTTCAGCTGTCCCCAAAAGAGAGGCTGCTTTGATCAAAGTCAATACCCCCTGCTGGAGGGGCAAGAGGCAGAGCCACAAGCAGTGGCAGGCTCTAAGTATGTGGAAGTCATCATAAGGCAGAGAGGAATATTCCCAAGCGTGAAGTCTGGGAAAAAACAAACGTGTCCATCAGCAGGGACAGGGGAGAGGGAAAGCACACCCCGGGAGGAAGGCAGCTTCCTGCTGTGTAGGACAGAGAACCTGAGTCAGGGTTAGAGCTGACCTGCAGGAAATGAACAGGCCTTGAATTAAGCTGACCCAGGTCTGGATGTAGGCCCATGACTTTGGCTGTGTGGCCTTGGGCAAGTCACTGAACTTCTCTGAACCTCATTTTCCTCATGAGTAACTATAACTAGTATTTCACCGTGTATAATGCACATTTTTTTGCCCAAATTTATGAGGGAAAATAAGGATGCACATTCTACATGGGTAGTGCTAATTCCATATGTATAGAAATGGTTTTAATTCTTTTATTTAGGCTTATGCGTTAAAAGTGGATCTCTAGAAATCAGTAACTCTTTCGTAATTATGTTACATAAAATTTCTTGTACCATAATGTGTTAAAAAATAAGTGCTAAAATTCCCATGTAATACAAAAAAACAAGTACCTAAATATAAACAAACATTTGAATTGAAAAATAAAAACAAAAGATTTTTTTTCTGCTGAAAGTATGGGCCAAAAACATGGGTGTGCATTATACCCAGTATTTCAGAGACTCACTGTGAGGACTCACATGTACGTGCTCATGTATGCACGTACTTACACACATGCCTAACACGGGACCTGGCACATAGTAGGTCCTCAATTAAAGTTGCTTTTTCTTGCTACACCCAGCATCTCACACATGTTATGAAGTCATTTGAGGCAGGGCTTCCCGCCAGAGAGAGATCCGCATTTATAGGGAAAATGCACTAGGTGCACGTCTGCCTCCTGCCCAGCCATTTAGAAGCCGGAATGGAACTACCGGCGCACCGGCCCCCAGAGGCCCGCGCCCTTCCTGCAGACACAGCCCGCTGCTCCCCAGGCTCCCCGCAGCGTTCGCACACGCGGCGCGGACAAGGGCCCCGGAGCCGAGGCGCGCGCTTCCCACTGCGCCCTGTGAGCACCGGCAGGGACGCCCGCCGAGGCCTGTGACTCCCTTTGGCTCGGGGTTCCCTGTCCCTCCCGCTGTGAGCCGTGCCTTCCGGGATCTGGTCTTGGCTTAGATGGCACTTCTCACGCACGTGGAAAACTGTCCCCACGCTGTGACTAGAGCCCTACGCGCCTCCCCCAGAGGGTTTCCCACAGTGACGCTGTCCGTCAGTGAAGTCCTGAAACTATGTCTCGTTTATGGTCACTTGTACAAGGGGGACTCAAAAAGAAAAGTGTCTTTATTCTCACATGTTGAAACTTCAGTCACCTTCAAAGCACTCCCCGTTGGATGCAGTACCCTTATCGAGACGCCTTTCCCACGGCTCAAAACAGTTTTGAATGTGTCGATTTTGGTGCCTTTTAGTGCTTCTGCCATTTGTTTTTCACCTCTTCCACCTTGGCAAACCATTTCCCTTTGAGGACTTTTTTCATCCAGGAAAACAAAACAACAGTCACTCAGGGCGAGACCAGATGACTAGGGAGGGTGGGGCACAGGGGTCATGCTGGTTTTTGGTCAAAAATGGCTGAACACTCAGCGCGGTGTGGGCAAGTGCGTTGTCATGTTGCACGTTGTTCATGAAATGGGCAAACACATTGAAAGAGTCTCCAAAACAAATTCACTGAAGCCACACGCAGCCTCTCACAACACCGCCAGCTGGTACACAAATGCAGATGAGTTCCTAGAACACTCACATAGAGTAGGAAGCCTGTCCTCCAAGGGACCTGCCCTCCAGAAGATAATTCTGGGGATTTTTGCAACCCCCCTTGTATGAATGGGGTAGGGAAAGATTTTCCATCTGAGAGCTCGGCCTTCCTCGCTCCTGTTTTCATCTCCACAAGGACCATGTTCTTCTATGTCATCTACTCTGTACGGCTACACAGATCCCCAAGTCCCCACTAGAGGCAGGAGAATCAGGGCACTGCTAGGTAGGCTGAGTCACTCAGTTCTCTGGGCGTGGAGTTAAAGCAGGGAGCAGCCCTTCTCAGGAGAGGCGTGTGTGTGCACCGCACAAGGCCTGCCCCCACAATCAGGGCGCAGAACTGAGCCAATGAGCAAATGGAGGTGTTCCTTCTTCTTCCCTCGTGCTCTGCCTGGGGGTCCATGCTAAGGCGATGGTACCAGTAGGGCCACTGTAAAAGGCTGCAGGGCTGTAGGGGGTGCTGCACGTAGTGCCTGGCTGAGGGGGGAGTGGGGGCTGAGTTCCAGCCATGCTCTGTTCACCACGAAATACACCCAGGCCTGGGATTTGACAGCCCAGAGGAAGGGGCATCTTTTCTCCATTTTCCCACTCGAATAGAGCATCTTTTGAAGTCATAAAAAGATACTTGTGGGACAATGAAGTAATTTTAGAACTAGACTGTGGTACAGGTTATATAGCATCGTGACTCCAATTGAGGTCATCGAGTCACTTAAAGATGGTTACAGTGGCAAATTTTATGCTAGATCTGTTGTAGCCTAATTTAAAAAGATTAATAACGGAACATACCAAACACCATTGAACTGCAAACTTCCGGTGACGAACTACGCTCTGTGAGGTGTACGTCAGTTAAGCCATTGCTTTTTTTAAATGCAAACAGATAAAAAGACACGATTTGTGAAAACCAAACAAAAAACTTAAGCCTCCGATTAAGCTGTGTCTGTGAAAAAAAAATTTTTTTAAAGAGACGACGTGCTAGCAGAGCCCCTCAGCATGCACCACCCTACGCTGTCTTTAGTTGGCCCCTTCTTGTGGCTATTTTCTTGGTCCTCCGCCTTCCAGACTGGAGCTCAGCTTTGGTGTTTTGGGGCAGAACATGGTGTGAGGCTGCAGGCAAAAACCTTGGTTTTGGAACGCTGATTCAGCCGTCACCTGACTCCTCCGTCGGGCTGCCCCTCTCTCTGACTCTGACCTTAAAAGTCTAGTTTTCTCTCTTCCCTGCACAGGCTCTCCCGTTGCCTCTCCTCTTAATGAACACATCTTGCGTTTTCGAAACCACCCCTTCTCTCTCGGTTTCCCCTTCAGCCTTTAGCTTTTCACTCCATTGTACCTTGAACACACTGAGAGCTGCACGCAGGGTCATAGAATGTTTTGACTGAAGGAATCTGAAATAGCAACAATTTTTAGCACTTTGTATGTTTGCACACCAGGCAGACACAAAAACGGAAACAACCTGTCGGCTTTGCGCGTTGCACTACGTGGGGAACGATAATCTAGAGCTCCTGGCGTGCAGGATGTGTCGTAAAGGCGCTATAAAAGAGGTTGGGAACGCTCACCCAGCCAAGCTAGGAGAACTAGGTTGTAAAAGCACCTTATAGACGGATAAGTATCTACGGTTCGCGGGGAGGCGCCGCGTCGGATCAGGGCATCTATTGGGATTAGATCTAATGCTGGGGCGATCGTTCTGCAACCCGTCATTGTCTCAGCTCGGCTGTGCCTCGCCCACTAAGACTGTCAGCACAGAGATGGCAGAGCGGCACAGGCATCTGGGGGAAGGCACTCAGGGCATCTTGAAAAGATACTGTCCTACCGCACACCAGGGAGGAGGATGCTAAGAGAGTCAGAAACGGATTAGACGCCGTAAGAGCGGCGGTTCGCACGTTTACCGCCTTCGAATTCTTAGGGCGTCAGCAGTTTGCACGCGGCACCCGCTACTGATCCGACGCGTGACTGAGCAGCTGGCTCTGATCCTTCCTGCATCCATCCAGCTGTCTAAAGTGACGCTGGGGGAATTGACTCTCGTGTTCAAACAAGTAGCAGGGGTGAGAGTCTAAAGTCACCACTCAATGAAATAATTTGGCACTTTTCATGGGAAATCATTGTATTTACCAAAGGAAAACCTCTTTTTGACAGCAAACACACACACACACACACACACACACACACACACACACACACACACATCAAGCAAGTCATTGCAGAGGCTGCACAGAAAAGATTAGTCATGTCCATAGCTGTCCCCAAAGAAAGACAAGCTGAAGAGGTAAATCCAGCTCTTGACTATTCAGAGTTGTGGGTGGATTAAACACCGTTGCTTCCTTTTTTTTATGCATGCTCTTTAATTTTGATTTTTCTTCACAAGTAATTATAAAGCCAATTGAATTAAGTTCAATTAACGTCAGAAGTAATAAAATAATAACCAAAACCACAAGACAACCAGGCACCACATATTAAAGACCTGCTGTCGGGCAGATAGGTTCTTTGTTTACTTTTCATTACAAATAAGTGTGCTAAAGAGCGAGCCCGGAAGTTACATGATTGAGATTTAAATTCCAGGTCTGCCCTGATTCATTGTGTGATTTGGGGTGAAATGAATTGTATAAACTCAGGTCCTGTTTGTTCCTTTGCACTCAGCCGGTCGGCAATGCCAAGGCTACTCTGACCACCCCACATCGCTCGCCAGGGTCCTGCGCATCTAGCGGTGCCAGGGGGCCTCGTTACAGCCAAGGGGACATGAGAAACTTCGCCGAGGGTGAGGGATTTATTAATTTTATTTATCTTTTAAAAACCAACTTTTGGTTTTGTTCAGTTTCGTCTATTACACATTTGTCACCTGTTTCATTAAATCTTTCCCTCTATGATGCTAGGATCCAGTTGCATTTCATTTCTCTAACTTCTTGATACAAATACATCCTTACTTGTCAGCCTTTTAATTTTTTTTCTTTTCTAATACATGCATTAGGCCGTATTTTATTATCGTTCCATTCAGTGTTTGTTACTGATGTCTAGCTTAATTCCACTGTAGCCAGAGACGATGACTGCAGTCCTCGAAGATGTGTCGAAACTTGCTTTATGGCCTAGCATAGAATCCATTTTGGAAAACGTTTCATATGCACTAGAAACGTGTGTTCTGCACTTGGGGGGGTGCCCCTTTTCTCCGTGTTAACAAGTCAGATTGTGGGGCCTGTTGTTCAGGTGTTTGGTAGACCTGCTGACTTTTGATTCCCTGTTCATCACTTGCTAACACTGTTAAACTCTCCCAGGATTATTATGGAATTTTTCAGACATCATTTTATCATCTTCTGACTGCCATCATTTCTTTGGAGGTCAGGTTTACTCCTTTGAAAGTAATGTGTCTTTTTTTTTTTTAATTGGCTACTTTCAAGATCTTCTCTGTCTTTATTCTCAGCAGACCATGATATACCTAGATTCATTTGTCTTGGATTTATCCTACAGGGTTTACGGAAGGTTCCAGAATCTGTGGCTGGATATCTTTCCTTGGGAAAATTTTTGGCTGTCATCTCCTAATTTTGCATCTGTTTCATTCTCTTTCTCCTCGTCTTCTGGGATTAATTATAATTGGGGACTGCCATGCCACGATCACTGGGCTTTTCCTTTCTTCCTGTACCCCACACCCTACACCTGGACAAGACCCAGGGGCTCGGGCTGCCCGAGTGAGAAGGCCTGTTGGCACACTTGCGACCATTTGCTGTGCACACACCTCGGAAAGCTCTTTCGTGTGGTCTCTCTCTGCGTCACCCGATCCCCACCCTCTGTCTGTCTCCGTACATGCATTCTGAGGTATTCCTGCCTTGTGCCAAAGACAGTGACCACCCGGCCCTCTCCCTCACTGACCTCACAACCCGCCTTCACAGTTGTGTCCGAGAGGGCTCCTGGGATAGCCAGGGAGGGTCCTGGGTCTGGGTCAGCTTCGGGCTGCCTCAGCAGGTGCCAGGGGAACGTCATCTAATGAGTAAGGAGGGCGGGACAGTGCAGCCCTGGAGTCAGCTAACTGACCTTCTACTCCGTGGGAGGATAAGACAGCCATGCTCCTTTCTGGTCTTCCGGAAGCTTCCGCCATGGTCTTTCAATGATGCCAAAAATGATTTGATTTAAAGAAAAAACACACAGAGAAGCAGGACGAGGAGAGTGGAGCAGGGGTCGCAGACGTCCTGAAGAATGCGAGCTGGTTTTGTGCGGGTGCTCAGGAGCCCCTGGAAGCGCGGGGACGTGCGTTTGGGCGCCTTTTGCTGGCTTCGAGCGTGGACAGAAGAGCAGAGGCGCCGAGCGGGTTGGACAGGTGGGGGAGCAGGGGTCGTGGGGGCCGGCCTCAGGGGCAGCGCTGGGAGCCGTCCCCGAGCACGCCGGCTGGCAGGTGCTGAGCGGGCCCGCGGGCCCACCGCCCTGCCACTCAGCCCTGAGAGATGCTCCGTGCTCATTCATCCGAAGGCCCTGCTCGGGCTGGCCTCCGCCTCGTTGGGCAGGCCGTCGCAGCCATCGCCATCACCATTCTGGAGGCCTGTCACACGGCCCGACACCCACCACTGCTTGCCAAGAACTTGAGACGTGCCCCGTGTCTTCTCAGCACCCCCGGGCCTCACGCGGGAGCCCAGCGCCTCGGGGCCCCACCCGATGCACCCATGAGCCCCTCCAGAGCATGGAGCATCCCAGACCCCCAGCAGCCGGGGGACCCTGCTTTCCAGGACTGCAGCCCCGAGTCAGGTGCGAGGGTGGGGGCAGAGGAGTGAGGCTGTTAATCAGTTAGGAAACCCTGATTGCATCTTAATAACAAATGCAAAGCACCCCTGAGCAGCAATTTGCAGTAATGGGAAAAATCAGCAGGTCCCTGGGGTCTGACAGTAAGTAAACACCCTTCAGGACCGAACTGGGGGGAGGAAAGATCGTGCATGAGGGAGCCCTGGCGATGCCCAGAGATGCCCGTGGTTTCAGCCCTAAGAGGGGAGAAAAAGGGGGTAGAAGGGACCAGGGCGGGGCTGAGCCTGCCGGCCTCCCTGCAGGTCAGTCACCTCCACCCTCCCCACTTCCCCGCTGGACTATTCCTGTGTGAGATGTAATGTGAGGGCACCCCAAAACCCCGGAATGATCTTCTGGAGGGCAGGCCCCTTATGGCACAGGCTCCCCCGTGAGGTGAGGTTCTAGGAGCCCGTCTGCATCCGTGTTGCTGTGAGAGGCCGCGTTCGGCTTCAGCGAATTTCTTTGGAGACTCTGTCACCGCGTGTGCCCATTTCCTGACGGTGATTTACACGCACAACGTGCAGCGTGACAGTGCACCTGCCCACACCGCGCTGAGTGCTCAGCCGTTTCGGACCAAAACGTCGTGACCCCCGTGCCCACCCTCCCTGTTCACCTGATCCCACCCTGAGTGACTTTTTTTTGTTTCCCCAAGTGAAAATCGTCCTCAAAGGGAAACGTTTTGGACGTGAAACTAAAAACGGCAGCAGCACTAAAAGGCATCAAAATCGACCCATTCAGAGACTGTTCTGAGCCGTGGGGAAAGCATCTCCATGGGTGCATGCACCCAACGGAGGGTACTCCGAAGGTGACTGAAGTTCAAACATATAAGAATAAATCCCAATTTTTTATAAATAAATTGCAGTATTTTGGGGTCCCCCCCGAACCCCTCTGTGTCTTTTCTTCCAAATGCCTACCAAAAAACAAACAGAAAAGCCCATCGCAAGCAAAATCTCGCCAACAAGTGTGCTCCACTCGGAGCGCCCCCGGTGGAGGGATGACCAGGGAAAGGCTCCCTCTGCCCACCAGCCCCGCCTGGGGCCTCCCCGTGAAGCATCCCTACCTGCTCAGGGTTCCTTCCTCTGACAACTGAACGGAAACGGGCACTGAGCCCCATAGAAGGTGAAATGCCCCCCACGGTGCCAATTTTTCTTCCTCCTTGAAAACGTTCCCAGCTCCGAACACGCACTATTTTTCTTACCTGTAATTTGAATTGGATGGTTACTTGACCTGCATCCAAATGGAGCTGTGGGTAATTATTACTGTCACGATTGTTATTAATACTGATATTTATCATCATCTCACAAACGCCGGGGACAGCCTTTAATCCTACTGTTTTATTTGGTTGAAAGGAAAATGTGACGCGCTGGCCGCCCTCCCACTTTGTGCTCTGGTAGTCACGTTTCCCCAGCTCCTGCTATGTGAATCATGAGCCCCCTTACCGGTGGGGTCTCATCAGCTGTAACCCTGAATTGCCTTCAGGGGACAGGGCCAAGGCCCAGGTGGAGGTGGCAAAAAGTCAGATTTATCTCCTTGTGATAAGAAAATAGCTAATCGTTAGGGCTTTTAACCAGATGCCTCCGGAAGTAGTGAGCTTCCTGTCACCAGAAATATTCAAGCGGAGCCCCCAAAGACTGTCCTCCAGGTATGCTATTTACAGAAGTCATGAATTAGGACTTTGGTTCTCAAAATTTAGAACTATGAGAATCACCTGGAAGCTCACAGATCGCTGGGCCCCACCCCAGAGTTGCTGATTCAGTAAGTTCGAGAAAGAGCCCAAGAACTTGGCCCTCGTAGCAAGTTGCCCCATGATGCTCTGGTACTGCTGCTGCAAAGACACACTGTGAAGCCCATGGCGCCAAAGAAAAGGCCAAAAGATCATTTAAAGCTTTCTTCAGAGTCTAAGATTTTATGATCTACAAGATAAGCATTCTTTAGGAAGTGACCAAGAATGACCGGCTCAGGGACAAGATGTGGCAGTTCTCGTATGAACTTATCGTGGATGTTTAACCGGAGGACAACCTCAGGCCTCCCGCTTCAGCCCTGCCATGTCTCCATAGATAACGCGACTGTCCCGCAAGTGCCTCAGTGTCGGCTCAGCACGTTGCTGGAAATGTCCACTGCCTCGTTTAATTCGGGTGGAAATCCCCATGGATTAAAGAAGATGAACCCCTGGTTTTCACTCCCCCTGCAGTAAGCATATACCTTCCGGCTTCAGTGCCTTAACAACGAAAAGGAAAGAACAAAGCAAGTCCTTTGCCCAGACGTGCGCTGGGCTCAACGTGGTAACACAACCTTGTCTTGTGATTTCTGTTCCTCTTCATTTCAGGAGCCCTGAAAGCCCCTGGAACAAAGCTTTAGAAGCCCTGCCGGCAGCCGGAAGGGGCATCAGGAGAGAGGGACGTCTCACGTCATGTGAGAGCTTCCCGGCTACAAAGCAGGATCCATGTCATTCCCCTATCTGGTCCCCCCAAAACCATGCAGGATAGACAAGGGACGTATCATTAACTCCATTTTACTGCTAAGAAAGTCAGCACTTTGAGAGTTCCTGAATTGGCCAAACGTCAACCAGTAGGAGAAATTTTTTCTAGGCTTTCTAACCCCTGGAGTGATCTTTTCAACTACTATGCCAAGCTTCTCTTAAAAAAAATGCAGTAGAGGGCAGGGAAATGGTAAATCTGCAGCAGTGAGATAGGGTGAGAGCCCCAACTGTCAGAAGCTCTCCGTTTTCCTTCTCCCCAGTCTGTCTGGCAAGCCTCCTCACCTACCCATCCATCCACCCATCTGTGCATCCATCCATCCACCCACCCACCCATCCATCCACCCACCCACCCATCCATCTATCCACCCACCCACCCACCC